>CAVNVL010000129.1:0-30770 GCA_963691935.1 Nephrotoma guestfalica | reverse complement strand
CTGTTCTTGGTAGCATACCACTATCATATTTTTTTGTACTAACTTATTTCCCCATTAGGGCCCATTGACCAGATAGTTTTAAAATGTAAAATGTTTGTTTAAACATTTCACATATATTTACAACCACAGCCAAATTTTGCCCGTACAATGGGTTGATAGGTTAGTCCACTACTTCGGAGTCCGGATACCCCAATTCACTTTCCCTCCATTTTTAACTAACCATTATATCTGTGAAACTAGGTTAACTTTAGCGGCGGCTAAAGTTCTAACCCGTTTCACATTAAGTGAGCTCCATGATAAATTTATGAAACTTATAGATTGAGTCGGTAGTACTATTATCCTGCCCCCTTAAAAGTGAAACCGATGATAATATCCTGTAACCCTATTTAGTATTACCCAAAATTGGCACCCATCAGCGATTTAAGAGTCAGTAATTTACATAAACGTCTGTCTCACTAAGAGAGCTCAATGATAAATTTATGAATCTTATTGATTGAGTCGGTAGTACTATTATATTGCTTCCTTACAAGTGAAACCGATTAGAATAACCTGTAATCCTATTTAGTATTACCCTAAATTGGCACCCCTAAGCGATTTAAGAGACATAAATTTACACAAACGTCTGCCTCACTATGTGAGTTCCATGATAAATTTATATGAAACTTATAGATTGAGTCGGTAGTACTATTAAACTGTCCCCTTATAAGTGAAACCGATGAGATTAACCTGTAACCCTATTTAGTATTACCTTAAATTGGCACCCCAAAGCGATTTAAAAGACACAAATTCACATAAACGTCTGTCTCACTAAGTGAGCTCCATGATAAATTTATGAAACTTTTTGATTGAGCCAGTTGACATAAATTCACATAAACATCTGATGGCTTAATGGCATATTTATGACACTTGTAGTTTAAATTAGTTGTTTGTGATATATTTATTTTATCTACTGTTTTTTATTATTATTTTAAGCAAATAGAGCAAATTGTTAATTATAGTTTTATTTATTGGTAAAGTTACCAATTGTAATTAAATGTTCCTCTTTGTTCCTTTTAAAAATTATACATCCCTTTAAGTTTCTATTAACAATTTAAGTTTCTATTAACAGCAGAACATTACAAGATAGTATGAAATATTATAGGCTAATAATAGGCTAATTAAATGCTCTTCTACAAAATTTTGGGCTCCACCCCTGCCAACAAAACCGATGGGTTCTGCTAGCTTTAGAAAAAGTTAGCAGAACCCATATCAAAAAATATTTTAAAAACAATTGGAAAATTAAAGGTTAATTTTAAGCTAATTAAATGCCCTATGTAAATGTTATTATTCTGCTTTTTCTATAAAAGGCATAAGGTTTTATCATTCCAGAGCTAGTAGAACCCAAATCGCAAAATCGGACCAAATCCGAAATTGGAACCCAAAACGAGATCAATTAACATACAAATATTTGTTGGCTCATTGTGGCCTAATCAAATGCCCAATTAAACAATCTTGGGCTCCACTAGTTCTTGACCAAACTTCAGGTAATTTAATCTAAAGCTAGCAGAACCCAAATCGAAAATGGTCAAGATCAATTAACATGCAAATAATTTTAGGCTCATTATGGCTTAATCAAATGCCCCATTAAAAAATGTTGCGCTCTACTCCTCTAGTCCTTGGACTCTACTCGTTTTTGATAGATCTACATTTTTCAATGTAATGGTGTCATGTGGATAATTAAAGGCTCCGTAATTCAGTAAAAATAATTGCGTTATATTATTTTAAATAGCTTGCAACTTACTACTTTTATAAATGCTGCTTAAAAAAATAGTTTTGAAATATAAATTCGTTTTAAATTTGATTAAAAAATGTTGCAAGAGTGAAATTCAGTTTATTAAACTATTAATATTAGGTGTATACTGAGTGATTTTTACTATTAAATTAGTTTGGTTAAGCTAGATATGTTGTGAATTAACAGTTTTTTCGGAATAACTATAGTTCAAACAAGAGTCAGGTACAGTTTAACAGTATAAACAGTGAGAAAATATTTTTTAGTTTGTTCTGTGAGTATTTCTAGTTGGGTTAGTGTAATAGTAAACAAATTTTACTGTTTTAAATAGTTACTGAGAATATAACAAAATAAGTGTTACTTTGAACTGAGAATAAAAGTGTAGTTTAGTGTGAGAAAATAGTTATTTATTTTGGATTTTACTTTTAATAATTTGCTTAATAATGGCTGGCAGACCTAGGAACGTTGATCATGAAATTGTCAATTCTGCAATTTTGTCGAGAAAGTGCGAAATTTTATTGGAGAATGGCAAAATAGTTTCAAAAAAACATTCCGTTTGGGATTCTATTGCAAACGAATTAAACAATACAAAGTCAGCCTCGTCATTATAATCGTACGTTTGTGACAATAGGTACGGCATTAGAAACATTTTGGGCAGGTCATACAGAAGAAGAATCGCGCCCAACGGAACGTGATGTTTCTAAAAACGACACTATAAGTGACATAAGTGATGCGCAAGATCTAAACTACAGCAACTCATCATTTGATGGGAGAAAGATTAATGTTATTAAATTTACATTTTCACTTACAGAAACGAAATTTTTAAAATATGTAATAGGCAAGTCATACTGTAGATTTGATAGAAGAAGTACCAGATCGTGCAAAAGATTGGAGCCTGGATTATGGGAGGATATGATTGTGGATAATATATCGAACCAATCAAAGTTGCAATGCGCGTTTATGTTTAAAAATCATTATATTAATAATGATTTGACCTATGGTAACATAAATGGTAAGTTTTTTTATATTTATAATTTTGAAATATGTAGTTTGAGAAAATTAGAAATGACTGTGGAAGTGTTCGTCTTTTAAAAGTTCATTAAGTTGATTATATATTAATGGTTGAAAGCACCAGAAGCTTCATTTTTTTCATCGAATAATTGATTCAAAACGGTGGATTGGTTAGTAAGTAGCAAAGTTAGCAGTTTAGCGGCAAATTTTTAAAATAATATTATATTTCCGTTTATACAGGTTTATTCATCCTATGTGTATGCAGCCCCACGTAGTCAACGTTGCATCCACAATTCGACTTCCGAGTCATGTGCATCTACATCCAATAATACAACCAAAATCGCCAAGGCTTTGTCTTCTAGGGACAGACAATTTTCTACAAACTTCTCCATTTATTGATACACAAACAATTGTCTGTCGCTCAGCTTGCTTTATAAACTCCAGATTTTTAAACAGATTAACCCTTTGACTCGTACTGTACACAATTGCGTACATGGACTTTAAACCTTATTTTTTGGGATACAATGCACTAATAATGCATTTTTTTATGTGTTATTATGTTGGCTGTTTCGATTGTTACAATAAAACGAACATATTTGGCGCAAAAAATTATCTTAAACGTCAGTAGCACTATCAGAGTGATGAAAGGTAAAAGGCGTAAAAATTATTCGTGGTAAGTGTTTTAAAAATCACAATTTAAATATACTGAATATTACCGTATCATCATTTTATTATATTTATAAACAAAATTAGTTATTTTAAATGATTATGCATATACGAAATGTTTAAAAATGCAAGGTTTTATTATTAAAATTCCATCTAAAAAACAGTGTACATAATTGCGAGCATTCATAGTGAACAGTAATTTACACATTTGAGTACATGTACATAATTGCGTACAAACGTAGACACTCGTTCAAATTGTATTTCGTTTTTTTTTGTAGAATATGGCAACAAGATCTAAAAACACATATACACTTGCCGAGTTGGAAGTACTCTTAAACGCAACGGATTCCGAATTTGATTTATCAGAAGATTCAAATGAGTTTGAAAATGATGAGAACTATCAATCATTTTTAAATAACCGAAATGTGTCTAAGAAGAATACATTAATCGAGGAAGTAATGAATGACGAGATACCAGTACAAGAAATAGAGGATGTTCAGACTGAGGCCGTAATTCTCGGAGATGATGCTGTTGTTTTTGAATTTGTCGACGAATTTTCTAAATATAATATTACCGAGAAAAGAGATATTCAATACAGAAGGCAGAAGTTTGACAACAGAAAATTTGAATTTTGTGATCCGTCTACACACCAATTACCCAGCGATACTGAATTTGATGTATCAACAAAAACGCCATTCAGTTATTTTTCAAAATTTGTTCCAAACGAATTGTATGTTAGAATGGCTACATATACCAACTTGTACGCAGAACAAAAACAACAAACTACCAGAGTGTTCAAACGCACCACTCCAGATGAGATAATGCAATTTATTGGTATGCATTTGCTTATGGGAACGATGAAGTTACCACAGATAAAAATGTACTGGAGCAAATTTTTAAGTATCGAATCAATAGCGTCGGTAATGTCGTGTCATCGTTTTTATCAGCTTCGAACAAATCTGCATTTGATAAACAATATGGAAATACCAAATAATTGCACAGACAAATTTTTTAAAATACGGCCTCTCATTAATAGTATTTTAAGCTACTGCAGGGAATTACCAGTTGAAGAAGTTATTTCCATCGATGAACAAATAATTCCGTTTAGAGGAAACTTAAATATTAAACAATATGTAAAAGGTAAACCGAACCCATGGGGGATAAAAGTTTATTTTCTTTGTGGTAAAAGCGGTTTCCCCTATGATTTTTTTTTATACCAAGGGAAAAACACAGAATTGTCGTCTTATGAAAGTAGCCGGTTCGGACATGGTGCTGCTACTGTATTACATTTAACCAAGAGACTCATTTTACCAGGTCACCAGTTGTATTTTGATAATTTTTTCAGCACCTACCAGTTTTTCGAAATTCTTGACCAACGGAAAATAAACGCAGTAGGAACTATCCGGATAAATCGGTTTTGCAATCCTGAATTTCTGAGTGATGCAGCACTAAAAAAGAAAGGACGAGGAAGTATCGATCAACTGGTAAGCCGCGATAGTAAAATTGTTTTAATTAAATGGCAAGATAACAGATCCGTCCATCTCGCATCCAATTTTGTTGGTCGGGAGAAAGTAATAATTGTTCAACGATTTGACAAGAAAATCAAGGCCTATATAGACATCAAACAGCCTCACATAGTGCAACAGTATAACAATGGGATGGGTGGTGTCGATTTATTCGACCAACTTATATCATGCTATCGAATATTTATAAAATCCAAGAAATGGACCCTCCGCGGCATATTCCACTTTATCGATGTTGCAGCTTGTGCCAGCTGGATACTTTATCGTGAAGAGCTGAAAAAAATGGTATTGCGGTTAAAGACATATCGAGTCTCTTAGAATTCAAGCAAAATCTTGGGAGAACGCTGTGCGATATTAACATAAACCGAAATTCGCGAAAGAGAGGTAGACCATCGGAAGACGTAAAAATCGGGGCCGCTGCCGAAACATCTCGGCCGTTTTCAAAAGGCGAAGTTCGTCCATTAACTGAAGTGCGGATCGATGGTGTAAATCACTTGCCTTCACATGATGACGCAAAAGAAGCTACTCGGTGCAAAAACAGAAACTGTCACGGGCGATCGAGAATAATGTGTACGAAATGTAAGATTCATCTCTGTCTCAACAAGGATAGAAATTGCTTCGTACAATTCCACACAAAATAAAAGTTTAAAAGAATTAGTATAATTCGACTGAATTCATTTTTTAAGTTCCTTTTTTGTTAACAGAAAGCTTTATTTATTTATTTTTATTTTTTATTTAATTTTATTTTTATACATACGAGTATTATATTATTTTTTTATATTTTGAATTTGTAACAAGAATATCAATAAAACAAATACTTGAAAGGAAAATCTATCTAACATTTTTTAAATTACACATAAAAGCTTTAATAGGTATTCTACAACAGTTGACTATGGATGTACACATTTATGTACATGATCCCACAAGGCCCCCGGGTTGCGAAATTTTTCTGAAACTTTAATTTTTGAGATTTACTACCCATAATTAATAGGAAAACGGCTAGAAATATTTTTTCCTTGTTTTAAAATAAATGACGAGTCAAAGGGTTAAGGTTAATTTGTGTTTAGTTTTTTTAAAGTATAGTTTAAAAAATCTCAACGACTCTTTTGGGGAATCGATCTACTAGTTGTGATTGTTTTCTGTGTGAGTCACGCCAGATTGGAAATCCCACGGTTTTCTTATTTTGTCGAGTAGTGTTTGATTGTGCAGTTTTGTGCGCCTAACGGTAAAATTTGTGCATAATGTATTTTGGGAGATAATGTGGGATTTCGGACTTAATTATCACACCAGAAATCCCATAGATCCATTTAATCGTTAGAGTATATGTTTTGCTTAAGTTTAATTGTGCAAAACTGTGCATGTCAAAATTAGTTTAGTTTTCCTCCTAGATTTTCGATTTGGGTTCTGCTAGCTTTAGATTAAATGACCTGAAGTTTGGTCAAGAACTAGTGGAGCCCAAGATTTTTTAATGAAGCTTTTGATTAGGCCATAATGAGCCTACAATTATTTGTATGTTAATTGATCTTGTTTTGGGTTCTAATTTCGGTTTTGGTCCGATTTTCGATTTGGGTTCTGCTAGCTTTAGATTAAATGACCTGAAGTTTTGTCAAGAACTAGTGGAGTCCAAAATTTTTTAATGGGGCATTTGATTAGGCATAATGAGCCTACAATTATTTGTATGTTAATTGGTCTTGTTTTGGGTTCTAATTTCGGTTTTGATCCGATTTTCGATTTGGGTCCTGCTAGCTTTAGATTAAATGACCTGAAGTTTGGTCAAGAACTAGTGGAGCCCAAAATTTTTTAATGGGGCATTTGATTAGGCCATAATGAGCCTAAAATTATTTGTATGTTAATTGATCTTGTTTTGGGTTCCAATTTCGGATTTGGTCCGATTTTGCGATTTGGGTTCTACTAGCTCTGCAATGATAAAACCTTATGCCTTTTATAGAATGAGCAGAATAATAAAATTTACATAGGGCATTTAATTAAGCTAAAATTAACCTTTAATTTTCCAATTGTTTTTAAAATATTTTTTGATATGGGTTCTGCTAACTTTTTCTAAAGCTAGCAGAACCCATCGGTTTTGTTGGCAGGGGTGGAGCCCAAAATTTGTTAGTATAGCATTTAATTAGCCTATTATTAGCCTATAATTATTCATACTATCTTGTAATGTTCTGCTGTATGGGTTCTGCTAGCTTAAGGGACGTAAATACATCGTGTGATCGCCTAAATGTTTACATTTCACAAATACAAACTTAGTACAAACTTCACATCGGTAGTCAATGCAAGAACTGATGGCTGTAGATTAATATTACATAAACAAATTTTTGGAACAATAGTATATGTTATATTATTTTGAGATAAAGTATAAATTTAAGCTAAAACCTGAACTTCAACAAATATTTTTAAATAAGATTTTTCTTAATAAAATTTTTGCTTTTATATTGTAATATTATGCCTAGAACATACATTTACACAAATATAAATATTATTTTATATTTTTAATTTAAAATACCTTAAAGGGTAATTTTCAAAATTTATTTGTTTTGTAATACCCTACAGACATCGTTTTGCTTTTTCTTTATGGCACATTGTGTACTTGTGCTTTGTTTGAATTTTGATTTCCTCGTTATTTAATGTTTTTTTATTGGGTATATACTTACGCAAATATATTAAATACACAATCGACTAAATCAAAAAAAAGGAGAGCACATAGATAATACAATATAGATATGAAAATATAAATAATAAATGTAAAAAATAAAAATTTGCTTATTAATATTCATATTTAAAATTCAAATCAATACAGAGGCAAATGTATATTATTCTTACGTACGAGTATCTTATTATTTATGTTTATACGCGAAAGCCTCCACCAAAAAGCCATTTTCATTTTGTAAATATCCGGTTTTTCTACGAAATCTGTTAAAATTGTGCCTGAAGATATTTTTGTGCTTAATGCTATCAATGACGATGATGTGAAGTTCATAGAACATCTTTTATATAAACAAATTTTGTATATTTTTTATATTTATTATCCGAAGGTACACGACCATCTCATAAATTATCAAGAATTGTTTATGTTTTTTATAGCGCAAAACTTAATGTTTACATTTTAGTTTGCTCATCAGATACTTTGGTTATACGAACTGCAAGTTGGTTTAGTTATTTACGTTATTATCTATGTTTTATAACATATGTTACGGACAACAATGCACAACGTCGTTAATAATATTTTTTTGTTTTGGTTAAGAAAAAAATACGCAAGTTTATTTTAGCGCAATCAATTTTTTAATCTGATTTAAATAACTACGGTTTATTGGTTTAGTAACGGGTGGTCGATCTAACGTTTGAAATTTCATTTGACTCTAATTCAAAGACGAATGAATATTTGTCAAAGTGCTTTGTTTTATTAGAAAGAGTATACATTCCCATTAAGTATGGAGCACAGTTTCATTCAAATGTATTCCACGGCTGGCTTTACAGTACCCATTCCATGAACCGTCCTGTTGAAACCAAATGTCGTGTGTGCCCTTCTCTTGAACTCTGGGTAACAAAAACTCGTTTATCGTGGCTCACACTCCCCATTGAACGGTAATGAAGAATTTCCTAAATCTTTCCTAAATTTAAAATCGTTTTATAGGATTAGTGAATCTTTCAATTATTACGTATAATAAAGCATTCAACAAAATAATTGAATACGAAAATTAAAAAAATACTAGTTATAATTATCAACAAACGGAGCTTTAATAAAGATAAGTCATTGATTAAAAATCATAAATAACCAAATAATAAAAAATAAATAAAAAACTAACATTACTAATTTTATTCTAAAATTATTATGCAAACTAAGACGTCTCATAAGACGTCGAATCTTAGAATTCGAAGGCATCAATAAGCGAATATTTGTAGATAGATATTATTCAGAAACCACTATAGATTCTTGGCCATAGATGAGACCAATATTTTTAGATCGTGGTTGGCCCATTAAAGAAACACACACAGTTTGAAGAAAATCTCTTAGTAATAACAGGTTCAAATATGACAAAATCACCTAATGTGACCATGTATGTTGATCGGAAACTTTTTCAATATATCCGTTCTAGAAACCACTATAGGTTTTAGGCCATAGATGAGACCAATCTTCTTAGATCGTGTTTGGTCCATTTAAGATGCATACACAGTTTGAAGAAATTATCTTGACGTTAGCAGGTTCAAATAAGATAAAAACTCATCCATATCATATGTTGAACGGAGAAATTTCAATATATCCGTTCCAAAAACCACTATAGGCTCTTGGCCATAGATGAGACAACTATTTTTAAAACATGGTTGATCCATTCAAGATGAGTTAAACACAGTTGTAGAAATTCTCTTTGCGATAACAGCTTCAAATAAGACAAAAAACGCTACATGACATATATTGAACGTAAAATTTTCAATATATCCGTAGAAACCACTATACGCTCTTGGTCTAGATGAGACAAATATGTTTAGATCGTGGTTGGTTCAATCAAGATGCACACACAGCTTGAAAAAATGTATGGGGTGGCTTTTGTCTTATTTGAACCTGTTATTATTAAGAGAATTCCTTCAAACTGTGTGTGCTTCTTGAATGGGCCAACCGCAATCTAAAAATATTAGTCTCATCAATGGCCAAGAGCTTATAGTAGTTTCTGGAACGGATATATTAAAATAGTTCCGTTTAACATATGACATGGTCACATGGGGAGGTTTTTGTCTTATTTGAACCTGTTATCTTTAAGAGAATTCCTTCAAACTGTGTGTGCTTCTTAACTGGATCACACATCATCATAATCTATCTAAACCTATTTTTAGTCTCATCTATGGCCAAGTGCTTGTAGTGGTTTCTGGAACGGATCTTGTCTTATTTGAACCTGTAATTGCCAAGAGAATTTCTTCAAACTATGTATGCATCTTAAATGGACCAAACTTGTTCTAAAAATAGTCGTGCTATTTATGGTCTAGAGCCTATAGTGGTTTCTGGAACGGATATATTGAAATTTTTCCGTTCAACATGTGACATGGTGTGGATTTGTTTTATTTGAACTGTTATTGTCAATAGAATTGCTTTAAACTGTGTGTGCTTCTTGATTGGACCATCTATGATTTTTTTGAATTGCATCTATGGCCAAGTGCTTATAGTGGTTTCTGGAACGGATATATGGAAAAAAATTTCGTTCAACATATGACATGGGGTGGTTTTTGTCTTATTTGAACCTGTTAGCGCCATGAGAATTTCTTCAAAGTATTAGTCTCGTCTATGGCGGAGAGCTGTAAAACTATACATTGACCCTATTAAAGTTGGTAGAAAGATGGTATTGGAGGTCAGATAAGAAAATTAGAACAAAATATTTTTTTTACTAAACTACTATCCATCTATGTAATGACTTGCAACTAAAGAAAACCGCGAACGAATATCATGAAAATTACTAAAAGGAGGTTTACTAGAACCATAAATCATTTGCGATGGATCTTGGTTTCAGGAAAATTCGTTTGAGGAGTTCTTCAGTGGGACCCGGATTCCATTTTTCCAAACGATTTTCATGAAAATTTCAGATGGAGGTTTGTCGAGTACCATAAATCATTTTCGATAGGTCCTGATTTTGTTCTAATTTTCTTATCTGATCTGCATTACCATCTTTCGGCAGGCAAATTTCGGCTAACTTTAATAAGGGTTAATGTATAGTTGTCCTCGTCGTATTTATCCTCGATATCTCCAATAGAATATTGTTATACTTTGGCTAAGGATTAAATGGTCCTAGCTCTTCTTAAAAATATTAGCCACTTGTATGACCCAAAAGCAATATTGGAATATAGTTTTGACTATAACCAAACTGGAGTGCTGAGAGTACTAACAACCAACTCAACAAGGATACATGGTTTTCTTTTTTCAGCAAAAGCGTGTAAATCGAAAAAAAATGTTTATAAGAGAGAACCACGCATCACTGAGAAATCCGTCAACAAATTTTCCCAAAATTAGGACTCATTGTACTCACTTCCTGGCACTCGAAAAAACTTCTCCTGTTTTCAATTAAAATATTTCTAGCGGAAACATAGTATATACATATATGCAATCGAACATTATACAATCGTTGCTCGATGACCCACTTTGACCAGTTTGCCAGAAAAGCAAGCGAGTGGTTTTCGAAACTCAAATACAAAACATAAAAATAGTAATTGTATTTGTGTCATATTAATTTCTTAGATATAAATTAAATTAATAAGATAAATTATGTAGAGAAAAGAAAATGCGTGGATAATGTTTTATTGAACAATATTGAATCAATTATTTGATCGTGCAGTTCACCTTTTTTCGTAAAGCATTTTCACTAATATTCAGACATATTATCAGTTTTAGGAAAAAATTCTCTTTATTATATAGACTTGTGAAGTATTTCCTAAACTATTCCTAATTTTTTGTTTTTGTTTTTAGGATAGATTTAGGAACGTGCATCCCCATTAACTGAAAGTGCGGCCCATCTTCGAAAAAATGGATCAATGATGCGGCCGGTCCAAAATCCACACTAATCAGTCAGTCGTTGTGGTTGCATCGGCTTCAGCATGGTTACGTGTGAATTTTCTGAGCCACAAATGCTTTAATTTTGCTTGTTGACGTAGGCTCCGATAATGGCATTTTGCTTCAGGTCCTTCACTAATTGAACTAATGTCTTCATACTGAGGTCTTTTTGCAAAATTCTCATCACAGAACGCGTGGCGAGTTGATGCTGATGGATGCTCAGACACCTTCTGAACAACAATCCAGTTTCACGCACTACCTACACAAATTGACCCTCAAATTGTCTTGTGGGAGTTTCATTTCTTTTGAATTTTCCACGTAAATTTCTTACAGTTTTCGTAGAACACTCACCTCTTTTAAAGTAAGTTTTCAATATTTCCCAATTTTATTCAAGCGTAAAGAGACCAATTTTTTTAAAATCATTACCAATTTTTATTTACACCAAGTATACAATAATTTAAAATATATGAATTGGTAAAAAAGTGTACCTTTGGTTCAACAGAACACGCACCATGTACACTAATTCCTTTTTAATGAGAATACTCGTATGTATGTAATTTATAAAATATTAAGAATAAAATGTAACATAACACTATAATTTACAGTATAAAATAAACGTTTAATAATAGTAAAATATGTAGATATAATAGATAATGTAATGATAATAAAAATGTAATCTCTGCACAAAAACTTATGACAGTTGTTTCCAATTATTTTAAACATCACGAAAGTGTAACTCTACCCGTACTAGTTTCAAATATAAAAGCTGAAGAGCTCATCAATATTCTTGGTCGCTCTAAGCCAGTGTTTTAGTTCTTTTGAAAATAATGATAAAGTGCAGCATCTACGAATCTTACAAGGAAACTTGTTAAAGATAATAGGTGAAATTATATTGAAAATATTCTTCTGAGATGTGAACTATATTTTGGAATATTTTTTCTGAATAGTAGTCGTCTATCCAAGACTATAGTCTGAATAGTTAATAAAACAGTTTCGGCTAATATTGTAAAAAACTCTTAAAACCTTGAAGACAAACATGTGAACTAGTGGAAAAATATCGAGATTTTGGAATATGGGCCAGGAGAGTGAACACATTTCTTTAAAACTCATGATTCGAGCAATGTGTTTCTGTATGTTAAATAATAGTATTAGCGTGGTTCTGCATGTACTACCCCAACAGGAGAGTTCGTATTGCAGAATTAAATCAACTAGTGCGAAATACACAATTCTAAATAAATATAATGGTCAATAAGAACGCAAGACGTACATTTCCCTTGCTACCAATAAAAGCTTAGTTTTGAACAAACCCTCAATATGCGCCTTCCAATTCAAATGCTCGTCTATCAAAATGCCAAGATAAGATAAAAACATCCACTGGAATTATAGATTCTATTGCAACTATACTCTTGGTAATTAATGGCTGATGGGTTTCAGTTTTCCACTATTGATATTTCCCATTTTCTAATCTGCTTGCACTAACTAGACCCAACTGACAATTTTCATTCAATTTGCTACTGTGAGGTGTCATCCAAATTCAACTGCTTAACTACTTTTTTAACAGTTAAAACTATTTTTCTGTTTGATTGTATTTTAAAGTTTATCGTTATTGTTCAATTTTAAAGTAATTCGTTTAGTTCAGCTTGACATCCTTAATTTAAACTCTTAAAAAATAATGCGATAAATTGCATGCGATAAGGGAGGGGTAATTGTTTATAGGGAATTACTATTTACCGATGTACAAATCAAGCGAGCTGCGGCTTTTACGATGTACGCTAATTTACCGAGTGATGCACAAGAAATAATTTTTAGCATTATTTCTAGATTTCTAAAACCTAAAATACTCAATTTAGGGACGAGAATGAAAACGGTTATGGTTGTCTCAATTTTAAAAATATCGATTAACCAATGTGCCGGATGCTAGACAGCACCTGGTAAATGATTTACGTTGTTTGCTACTGCATTGGATCATAAACGTGAATTGGAACATAATACAATTCCGACAATTGTTATGTTTTCAAAAGTAATCCCTAACTGGTTCAAAAATAACCACTAACATTAAATAAGCGTACAAAATTAAATTTCTTTGGTAAGAAAAAAAATTCCCCATATTGCCCATCAGTAATGCTTATGTCGCCATTGAGTTTGATAACGAAAACAATAGGGCATTGCATGTAACAAATTAGAATATCTTAAAATATTTTAAACTTGTACTAATATCACAAATTTGTTTTGAAAAATGGAATTACAACTTCACAATATTGGGAATTTGCAATTCGAACTGCAAAAATTTGAGATGACAACCTCGTGAAACACAATCGGGAAAACAACATACAAAGCAATAATCTACATTATCTACGAATATTCTACATAATCTACTAGTTGTCGATATTGTCTACGCCCAAAATGAATACTATACGCTATTTTCTACACCAACATGTCGACAATTCCGAAATACGCGTAGACGCACAACACTGTTGGGCACCCGTTATATAAAATAGTCTTTAAGTTTTGGTTAAGCCATCTTCATTCATTTTATGTTTCTTGTTTGTTTTTGGAAAAACCACTACATAAAATTGTAAAATTTGTAGTTTTGTAGTCTATTCGATTTATATTTCATTTTAATCTTATTTTAGGGTACCATTGATTTAAAATTATGTAAATCTGTTTCTGATTTGGATCGATATGGTGTGTATGTAACCATTATGTACATATATATATGTTTGCAAATAGATATAACGTAAAAAATCAAAAGCATATATACATAAAATTTTATTTGAAAATTTCACTTTGAATGGGTACTGGGTAAAAAAGAATGTCATGCTGAGAAATGAATTTTAACCATAAACGATAGATATGGTGAAGGAGTATTATACTCGTAACAATTTAAAGTTTATCCTATGTATGTTGTATTATATGTATATCCGTTTATTGTTGTTCGGTTTGGAAATAAATCACATTTTATAATTACTTTATTCTATGTATGCATACATATGTCCTACTTAACATAAAATTAACATAATTAGGTTATACTTTTAAAACGTGTATCAACACATGATTGACTTGAAACATGGCACAGTAAATTTTGCTTTATAATTATAAATGGAGTAGTCATTATACGCTACATAAATTATTCCCTAAGAAACTAATTTAGTTAATTTTCTATTTTACTTTCAAATATGTTACGTATGCCTTACCATCATTCTATTTTCTTTTCTTTACTTTAGCTGCCCTTTTCAAAATCCCGACTATTTTAAAATGCCACTAAATGCCACGAAATTTTCAATATCTCGCTTTCGCTAAAACCTCGATTTTGCTGAAAAAATCGGGATTTTTAAAGGCATATTAAAATATTTTTTTACCTACTAAAAACTCGGCCATTTTTTGATTGACCTTGACCAAATTATGAGATGCAATTTCCATTTTACCATTAATTTTATGAAATCTGCCATGCTCATTGGAACTTCGCCATACCTTAACCAATAATTGTCAATTTTTGTATGCAGAATTGGATTTGGAATCGAACTTTAACTTTGAAAAAAGCTCCGGAATGCGGTCATGGTGAACGTAACTAAGCTATTTCTTAACAAATTATGGTCAAACTTGGTATGTACAACTGATTTGGTTTTTATCGCGGATTTAACGTGAAGTTCTGGAATTAGATCAGTCTAAATGAAGCTCAGCCATTTCTTAATCAGAAATTGATAATGAGGACGAAGCGTTTGACGTCCCGTCGAATTCGAATGATAAGAATTATGTCCCTGGTTTGAACCGCTGCTGATGTTTGATGATAGCCAGATATTTTCCCAAAATTAAAAGTGATTTTTCCAATAATGTGCAGGTTAACAATTTATTTTATTGACACAATATTTTAGGCAATTGATCGACAATTATAGCGATTGCAAGAAGAATGAAATCGAAAAATTATTATTTTTTACAAATGCGAGATATATAACAAAATTACATACAAACAAATTAATAAATAAATAGTACATAATTAACACGAACAAGAAATAAAAATTATATATAAGCAAATAGGTAAGTATTGTACAAAGGGTTAGTATATAAATTGTATCTAATGCAAAATAGGTAAATGTATATAACAAGGTAAGTATATAATATAAATTGTACTGGTCAGGGGTGTATTTATTATATGTACATTGAAAATTAACTGATTTTGATAATTTTTAATTTATATTTGATTAAACTGTAATTTTAAATTGTACTAGCCGGTGCAAGTCGTTATCAGAAATCATGGTCATATTTAGGTTGTGAGCTACCGGTGTGAAGTTTCTAACGTTAATAAAACATGTAGCTACACAAATTAACAAAAATTTAAAATTATAACCAAACAAAAAAATAATATACTGTTATGCAAATATTAATGTTTTCAAAGATTTATCTATTTACCGATTGATGTTAAACACATATTTAACCGCCCATCTTAGAGTTTCCGCAATATAGCCACTACTATTGTGGAAATGTAGACATTTCACAGCCCGTACATATAAAAAGGGTTGGACTCCTCTGACAAAATTTTATATGTTGACAAAAATACGATATGAGAGCTGATCATACATACCCAATTAACAGTCCATCATAGAGTTTCCGCAATATAGCCACTACTATTATCAAATAGTAGACATTCGAGCCCCTCAAACATTTCCAATGGATCTTGGCTTTAGGTCTACGAATAGCATTTTTAATGCATTGATGTTTGTGATTATGCCTTTTTGAAATGGCAACAGGTTTTTATTACTTTCGATTCGCATTCGCCTAATAGAATTCTTCATGTCGCTCAATATCTCCTCGTCGTGTTCTAGCATTGTCAATCCGTAAGCGGCCATTCTAGGACGACAATAAATATTGCAAACTCTTGAGTTAAATGTCAAACCAATCGTTAACCTAAAATAAATTAAACCAATAATTTAAAAGACCAAAACACTATCAAAATATAATAAATATAATTTACCTTTTTAAGCAAATTTGATAGTTCATGTCAGTATGTGTTTGGATTTTGTAATTCTCAAACTACCCATTCTGATCAGAGCGCAAGAATTAGTGTGCGAGAATAATTGGGTTACAAATTTTACCTTTTGTCTTTGTGCACCTTTTACATTCTGATGAATTAGAGTTAACCGGCTGGAGATTTTCAAATCCGTTTTAGATTGGTTTTCGAGCAAGCCATTCAGTAGTAAATAAATAAATAAATTATCATTATTATTAAGTAAGATTCCAGGATCCAAAATATGGTTCCTCAAAAATTTGATCATGTGAGGGGTATCACAACTACTCTCGCTTTTCCCGTACTGATTCCAAAGACCCCGATAGTTTTGCTTAGTTTTGCATCATAATTATAGAATAAAGGCTGTTTCCAATTTTCAAATAGGCCTCTTGCCATTACAACTTGCACATTATTAGTGGGCCTAAATAATATTTATATCTGATTTTTGTTGTTGTAAACCATTTAATAATGAGAAATATCTACTTTTTCCATTAGTTTGAGCACAACGTTTAATTTAATTTTAATTTTTGAGGTCCAGCATCTTAAGGTTGAGAAAAAGGAAACGGAAAGAAGACGAATTTTCTTCTTTAACAATAAACGATATGATTTTGGTCCGCTAGCGTAGATGGTAATGGCTTGATAAATATCGTCGACGTCCCATCGAATTCTATTTACCCAATTTTGCATTTTTTTGTTGATTGACCGTAAATATTTGGTTATATATATAAGTATTTTCTTGCCTTAAATTATGGCTTAGCTTATGAGCCTTTTTTTGTCCTCTAACAATGATAATTCAATTCAATATATGCTACAAAAATAATTAATGAATATTATTGTGATTGAAAAATGTAATAGATATTTTGTATATACGTCTCGTTTATAGAATTTTCGTTTAGATCACTTGAAGATGTAGAATTTTTAGCACTTACGTTTTCACTATCAACAATCTTTACAGCATCACAGTTATCAGCAACAAAAACAGTCAGTTGACTGACTTAATTCCCTAAATGTTGGTAGATTTTCTGATGGTATCGCGTCTGTTTTTAATTTTTTATTATTTTTTGGAGAATAACTCAACAATTCGTGCTGCAAATTTCTTACATAACAATCTTTTGTAAAATGTTTAGAACAAATTAATGATGTTTTAGTGTTGAATTTATCTGATCTACTACTACATTTACGAATCCATATTTTAGAATAATAAACATCTCGTGGAAATGGTTTACGCACGAGGATAAGAACGATCGTCCAATCAAAGTTATGTGTTTCATCGGGCCTACATCGGGATTTACTCTCAATGTTTTACTTGTAAAGAACTGATTAGTTTATTTTAATTATTCTATTTATACGAGTATACAAAATTACACAACTGGTTACACTAACAAATTATACAAATAGATTGTTCGACACTTATAATAATTTACACAAAGTTGTAGTTATTTTGTGTTAGGAAAATACGATTTGCCATTTCCTATCAACCAATTGTGTGTTTGATGCCAAGGAAATAAGATCTGTTATTTTCTGTCAACCAAACACGTTGAAACTACAATGTTACACATGTTCGTTGGTTTTGTTTTATTTCACTTCATACATGTTTATCATGTTTAAACATTATGACAAAACGTGCTGTAAACATCATAATGAAAGAAAAATTCTAAATCGAACTCCTTGTTCGATTTAGAACAAATCCACAAAAGAAATTGAAAAACATAGAGGTCTAATACAACAAAACAAAAAATATCAAGGTTTTAATCATACGTAGAAATTTTGAAAAAGAGAGACTACTTGCGTGAAATGTGCCGGAAAGCATCAAATCCAAGTATGCCCGGTTAGTAAAGATATTGCTTCAAAATGTGTTAATTGTAAGAAGCAACATCCCGCAAACTACAGGAGATGTGGAGTAGCTAAGGAGCTGCAAAGAATAAGAAATAAATCAATTAAAAAGGGAGAATTAAAACTATACTCGCAAGTGGATATGAAGGACTGCCGAAGATAAAACATTACTCCAAAAGATACTAAGAATCATGGCTAACTACACAAGAGAAATGCCGTGAAACTCTAAGCAATAGGCTAGATAAGCAAGGCTACTAAACGAAAAGACATCCAATCTCGATTAAAATGATGCAAACAACCCTGCATACACAAACGTGTGGATGAAAATGGTTGAGCGGATACAGAGATATAGAACGCTAATATGGACAAGACTTTAAAACCAATTAATATTTTTGTGTATGCTAATCAAATTTGACATCTGAAGAAAATATTATCGTAATCATAACCCAAGTATGTACGAGTATCACGTGTAGCTTGGTTTCGGGCAACTTAAAATCCTATAAAATCGAACGGTTATACATTTTTATAATATTTTAGGCACAGATTTAAAATAATCTAAATAAAGGGAAAATCGAGTTTATTTGACAAATAATTTGTTTTATACGGATCTCAATATGTAATGTAAGTTGATAAAAATAGATTGCATTTGTCGCACTGGCACATGTTCATAGCCGTCACACCGTTTGCCAATGCTGAGCACACAGGTTACATTTCTGTTCGCCTTCTTCGCTACTGATGCTACTACAGGCTCGCCTTTTACGATTTACGGTGGCAATTAAAGCACTCGCCACCTCCATTTCGAAATCCAATAAATCTTTAATTTAACTTTTGCCTACACCACATATCACCGGTATTTCATTTAGGAATCTACAACCGCCAGGTCAATTAAAATTAGTAATAGCCTTAAGTGTCCATTTTTTGTCTTAATAAATGATCGATAGTATTCCATTGTCTGATCAGGAAGGTTGATTCCGCCCATATTTTTACTATACTGGGATACAACTGCTAGAAAATTGAATTTTTGGTAAGGCTTTTGTTGTTTGTTTCAGCGTTCCACAGAAATATACGCAAAATATAATATGGCTCATTAAGAAAACTTTAAAAACTTTAAGGATTTGTTTACCTGTAGCTTGGTAACCTAATTTCAGAAGCTTACACATCTAAGGCATTGTGGTGAAATGCCGATCGAAATATATAAATTATCCTTTTGGAAGCGTATCGACTAAATATTGAACTACTGCTGGACGTAAGCCTAGAGATCGATCACCAAGTTCAGTTGCATCTTCTTAATAAATTTGAAAGACGACTACTAGCCCTTTAGACGTCGTGGCCACAAAATTTTTTAAACCTAACGGGCGAGGTGTGTTTTTCATGGCGTGGGTGTCTGTTTTTCTAGGTAATCTGCACCTGTCTCTCAAAGTGCTTATAACAGGTTGAATCTTCTAAAATGAAATTGCAGGATCGGTCCTACTTAAATTTATATCTACATAATAAAGTGAATTACGTATATTTCGAAACCGGTTTCGTGCCATCGCGCCTGATATTGTTTCGAACCGAAGTCTCTTCTGCCAATATATTTGATTCTTGGGCATGCAACCCATCATCGTCTATATGCCATAAACCCTTTTAATTTCAAACGATGTTATTTTTAATTCTGTGCCGCGAGCTTGCAAGTTACACACTTTTGTGTATCTGGCATCATCAGTAAAATGTTCTTCATTAAAATACCTGTAAAATATTCGAAAGGTGACTTTAAGGAATTATGCACAGATGGCTGATCATATTCAAGTGGTAGATAATGCAGTTGCAATTGGCCAGGATGCCACACATTAATCGGTGTTTGTTCAATTTCAATTTGATTTTCCTCTAATATTTGATTATTGTTTGCAATGGAGTCTTCCGAGTCTACTTCTTCTTCGCCATGGTCCTCAAGCGATACAATATTGTTCTAGAGTACGTTGTCTTCAGAACCAGGACCATATTCTTCCATAATTTTTTCCAGCTTATTTTCGCTCTGCCGTTCTCTGTCTTTGTATAAAACTGTAAGAAATCTAATATACAATTTACAGTGTAGTTTAAAACCAACATACCAAAAACGTGTATATAGTTTTTCAAATCAGTTTTAAAGCAATATTAACCAATAAATTGTTTAAGTGATATAAATTATACATAATTGACTAGTTAATCTTGAAAGTTGAATTAACCCAGCATTGACTTCTGGTGCGTTGGTGCACCAGCAGACAACCATTCGGTTTTTTGTTGAAAACCAAAAAACCAAAACGAATTTTCGGGGAATTATTATTTTGTGCGAATTCCCGTTATATGAGAAAACAGATGAGTTCGAAACAAATTTATTTTTGCTTTAGTTGTGAAATTATAACGTGTGAAAGTGGTGTGTAATAAATTTGAGTCATAAAATATGAACCCCGAAACAAAAAAAATATTGGTATGTTCAATTTAACAGCAGTTATTTATTCTTTTATGTGTAGTTTCGCTTTACAAAATATTAAATTTTGTAATGAGTCAAAAAAAAATTATAAATTATCTGTGTTAGAATATTTAGACGAGGTTTACAACGATGGTGCGTTAATGCACCACTGGGAATTTAAAAGCATTTTTCGTATTTTTTTAGGAAAACACCTTTAAGTGTTGCGGAAACTTTAAATGAATTCGACAATATCCCAGATGATATTACATTACCGTGCGACATATAATTGGAACCACCGGATTTATGTTACGATACAGACGAAGATTCTGGTGATGAAGAGTGCAATAACCCCGATTTTTTAAGTGCCAATCAACTTTTGGCAAACGTTGAACTACAATTTGAGGATAATGATTATGAAGAAGAAGTAGTAGAAGTTCAAGCTTCTAAACAACAAAAAAGAATTACTCAAAATTGGGCTCAAGGAGATGAAGATACTCTTCAAGTAATAGCATTTTTATACCAACATAAAAAGTGGAAAGGCACAAAAAATTGCCCGCTTACACCGAATTGAGAAAGTGACCCAATTGAATTTTTTAAATTATTTTTTCCGATGAGTCTCGTTGAATCCATTGTTGAGAACACAATTAAATATGCTTCAACAAAACAAAATGTTGGCATCACCATCGACAGCGATGATATTTATGCATTTTGCGGAGTATTAATTGTCTCCGGTTTTAATTCACTTCCTTGCAGACGCCTGTATTGGTCAACAGCTGACGATGTTCGCAACGAGCTGGTCACCAAATGGATGCGCCGGAAAATATTTGAGGATATTTTTGCAAACATACATTTCTGTGATAACAATTCAATCCCAACTAGTACGAGTGATCGATTTGCAAAAATTAGACCAATGATAACCCATTTAAATGAATTGTTTTTAAGATATGCGCCAGTGGGTATGAATATATCAGTCGATGAAGCTATGGTGCCGTACTACGGTCGTCACTCGTTTAAGCAGTTTATCAGAAATAAACCGATTCGTTTTGGGTACAAGTCGTGGGTAGCTGCTAGCCCTTCTGGATACTGCTATTTATTTGATGTATATCAAGGTCGCAATCAGGAACGTGATATAACATTAGGATTAGGGGAGTCTGTCGTAATGAGCTTCGCTAAACAAATTAAACAACGATTCGCTGGCCTGGCTGGGCTGGACCTTGGTGGGCCCAATATTATATCTGGGTTAAAGGACATCGGATGTGCAGGGACAGGTACCATTCGTGAAAATCGTCTAAAAGCCATAAATTTGGTCGATAAGAAAAAATTAAACAAAAAGCCACGCGGATACTATGGAAACTTTGTTGATCAAGACAACCATTTGATTTTGACCAGATGGAAAGACAACAAACTTGTCTCGATTATTTCAAATGAATTTGGCACTCACCCATTGGCTACTGCACGCCGTTATGTTCAATCCGAAAGAAAAAAGGTAGATATTCCACAGCCGGACGTTGTTGCACAATACAACAACAATATGGAAGGTGTTGATTTGTTAGATAGACACATTTCGAACTATTGGATCAACACAAGAGGTAAAAAATTCTATATGCCGATTGTACTTTGGATGATAGATTTGGCAGTGACCAGCTAGGAGCTACAATTGCCAAATGGAACAAATAGAGTTTCGCCGACAATTGGCTAGGACTTTACTGACAACTCTTGGTAAATTACTAAAAAAAGGTACATCGTCAAAAGGGTCGGAATATCTTGCTAAAGGGGCACATTGTTCCGTTATCTCTGAGTCGCGTTTGAGATGTAAACAATGCCATTCGCAAACGAAATATAGATGTAACGTATGTGATATTGCATTACACCCTAAATGCTTAAATGCTCCTCAAGTTTCCACAAACATTTGAAATAGAATTCTTACTTTATTCTTCTTAATTACTCGAAAATAAAGAAAGAACTAAGTTCTCTTAGTTAGAAATTTAATTATATATTGAAATAATAATTACAAGTTTATGTTTAAATGCTATTTGAATTGTTTTAAAATTATTTTTTGTAAATTACAGAAATAAAAAAATTCAGAAAAAATTGTTTCTACAAGTCCAGTGGTGCGTTTGTGCACCACCTCAAATCCCCCTTCTAACCACATTAAACACCTTCGTTTTTTGTATTTTCTGGTTAATCTGACTAAAATAAGTGTGAAAATTGAAAATTCGCACACAATTAATAAATATCCTAGGTCACTGCTGGGTTAAAAAAATTATTAAATATATGTATATATTTTTATGTATAAATATCAACCAATTAACTGGATTTCGCATTGTATACCAGCACCTTTTTTAAATTTATTTTAGCACATTCATTTTGACATAACATATTATACCATTAAAATTACAAATAGATTGGACCACAACACATAAATAAATATTTATACGACTTATAAACTTTTCGTTTAAAATTAAATGTGTCGAGTCTACACAAGTGTGTTAGTCGGTCTATAGCTAGTAATCATACAAGAAAGTCAGGTAATGCACTTTAAAGATGTCAGGAAAAGCAAGAGGTGGATCGCCGGTAGTTATAAATGAAAACATCAAACTCTTTATAGATCTTAAAATTGAAGAGGAATTTCTGCAAATATAATCACCTTAAAAATATATATAACTTACTGACAGGGGCTCAAACTTTATGAGTGGCGTCTTTCAACGAATGTGTAGGATATTAAAAATACAAAAATTCCACAGCATATTATCTCGAATATAATAGTGTACTAGAAAGTCACCGAACTCTTGTCGAATAAATGCGCAACTTTATTGATCTGGATCCTATGTACTGGAACAAGCGGCTCCCTTATATCATCTTCCCATATAAACTACATATAAAACCACATACTTCGACCAATTTTATGCCATTTGAATTATTTATTGGTCATACATCTCGAATGCCAAGTCCAATTATGCATTCGAAGGAGACAATTTAGAATTACGAAGATCATTTAACTGAATTACAATATCGAATTAAAGCTTCAGCTGCAACAGCACGCACTTTAAATTTT
The DNA here is from genome assembly GCA_963691935.1 of Nephrotoma guestfalica. Lineage (NCBI taxonomy): Eukaryota > Metazoa > Arthropoda > Insecta > Diptera > Tipulidae > Nephrotoma > Nephrotoma guestfalica. Next base: position 6,943 of record CAVNVL010000129.1, on the reverse strand, counting down.
AAATTCTAAATTTAAATCAAAACCATATTGTTTCAACGGGAACTCTGCAAAAAGGAAAGTACTTTCCAAGGATGAGATAGTTCTATTAAAGAATGAATATCGAAAATCTAAATTTGATCCATTGGTGCTTGGACCATATAAAATAATCGACCATATAAAATAACTTTTTCCTAAATCTTTCCTAAAAACAAAAACAAAATATTAGGAAAAGTTTAGGAAATACTTCACAAGCCTACGAGTATATAGTAAAGTGAATTTTTTCCTAAAACTGATAATATGTCTAAGTATTAGTGAATGTGCTATACGAAAAAAGATGAACTGCTCGATCAAATAATTAATTCAATGCTGATCAATAAAACATTATCAACGCGATTTCTTTTCTCTTTATAATCTATCTTATTAATTTAATTTATATCTAAGGTATTAATATGAACAACAAATACAATTACTGTTTTTATGTTTTGTATTTGAATTTTGAAAACCACTCGAACGATTTTCTGGCAAAAAATTGATCAAAGTAAGGCACAACAACAGGAATCGTTTGCGATTGTATATTTGTTCCTGCCAGAAATACTTTATTTGAAAATTGGAGAGGTTTTTTCGAGTGTCAGGAAGTGAGCACAATGAGTCCTAATTTTTTGAAAAATTTCTTGACGGATTTCTCAGTGGTGCGTGGTTTCCTTTTATAAACAGATTTTTCGACTTACACGCTTTTGATGAATGAAGTGTGGAGGCTTTACCATATTGCAATGGTTTGCGTAATACTTGATCGTTAATTAAACCCTTGTTGTGTTAGTAATTATTACTTGCAGCTGCGTTTTGGGTGCAACGACCAGGCAATATATCATGAGTAAAACCAAACATTGAACGATAATTTATTCACATGAGCGCGATCAATACTTCGATTCCATAAATATTAATCCAGCACGGGTCATTCATGTGGCTAATATTTTTAGGAAGAACTAGGTCTAGTTAATCTTTAGCGAAAGTATGCGAAAATTCGATTGGGGATATCGGGGATAAATATGACGAGGAAATCCATACATAGAAGGTTTATTTATTCACATGAGCGCGATCAATACTTCGATTCCATAAATATTATTCCTGCACGGGTTATCCATGTGGCTAATATTTTTAAGTAGTGCTAGGTCTAGTTAATCGTTAGCGAAAGTATGAGAAAATTCTATTGGGGATATCGCGGATAAATATGACGAGGAACGCCATACATAGAAGGTTTATTTATTCACATGAGCGCGATCAATACTTCGATTCCAAAAATCTTATTCCAGCGCGGGTCATCCATGTGGCTAATATTTAAGGAAAGAACTAGGTCTAGTTAATCCTTAGTGAAAGTATGAGCGAATTCTGTTGGGGATATCGAGGATAAATATGACGAGGAAAATCATACGTATAGAACGTTTATTTATTTACACGAGCGCGATCAATATTCCGATTACATAAATCTTAAGCCTAAGAGCTAGAGGTCTAGTTAATCCTTAGTGAAAGTATGAGCGAATTCTAGATTCTAAGGATTAACTAGACCTAGCACTACTTAAAAATAGTAGCCACATGGATGACCAGCGCTGGATTAAGATTTATGGAATCGAAGTATTGATCGCGCTCATGTGAATAAATAAACTTTCTATGTATGGTTTTCCTCGTCATATTTATCCCCGATATCCCCAATAGAATTGTCTCATACTTTCGCTATTGACTAACAAGACCTAGCACTTCCTAAAAATATTAGCCACATGGATGACCCGTGCTGGATTAAGATTTATGGAGTCGAAGTATTGATTGCGCTCATGTGAATAAATAAACGTGCTGTGTATGATATTCCTCGTCATATTTATCCCCGGTATCCCCAATAGAATTTTCTGATACTTTCGCTAAAGATTAGCTAGACCTAGCACTTCCTAAAAATAGTAGCCACATTGATGACCCGTACTGGATTAAGATTTATGGAATCGAAGTATTGATCGCGCTCCAGTGAATAAATATAAATAGATTTTTCCAATGGGAAAAGCGAACCGTTTGCTTTTATAATTGATGCGAATAGAATTTTTATGTTAAAATTTTTGTTTGTAAATTTTTATTTATTTAGATTTTTGGAACTGACATTTTTCTGTTGTCATGTTTCTATCATTATCAAATCATTATTGAAATTTATTTTCAATAATTTGATTGAATACCTATTTTAAATCAATTGTTGAATGATTTATTATCAAAGGTTTCAGTTTTAGGAATATTTTATGAAATTCTTCACCACCGCTAATCGGTTAAAACGTTTTCAGCCCCAAAATGACTACGAGCATGACGATTCGCCTAACTGAAATTAATTGAAGTGATTTTAAAATAAAACATAAATAAATTTAAAATGTAAGCAAAATAAAATAATTATTTCGCCCTTAAGTACTTTATACTACAATTTAAATTTAAGGTTATGTACACTTTTATTATAATATTTGAATTTAGAATAAATAACTAATAAAAATATAATTATTTAGTTATTAAATATATTTTGATTTATAAAATTTTACGCACTCGTATATTAAATATTATATACTCCTGAATTGCAAAATTTCTATTATATTTAGCCCTTTAACTTTCTCTATAACCTTTGGTTATATCTTTATTTTTAAGTTATGTAATTGTTTAAGTTTATAATTAGGATCTCTTAAACAACCTTTATATTATAACTTTTTAAACAACCATTGTAATTAGTATTTATATATAGAAAAATTACCGAAATGACACACACCTGCGTACACGAATTATGAATGAAAATATAGACAAATTTTTTTTTTGTCTACGCAACGATTTAAATTTTAAAGAGCAAAACAAAAACAAACTAAAACGGGAAAAAAACGAGTGACCTATATAATCCTGCGTACACGAATTAAGAATGAAAACAAAAATCGAAAACAAATACTAAAGGCAAACTGGAGAAAATAAAATTCGACGATCATCAATCAATATACGTCATACGAGTGGATACGATTATCAATGGGCATTGATTAATAATAACACTGAGAATTACAACAAAAAGTTTCTGTTTTTGTTTTGTCTTCCACTTCCACGTAACAAAAGAAGAGCACCACTAACTATATGAGACAATAAACAAAACAAAAGTAAAATATTCTATGGAATATATTTTTCTCTTTCTCTTCTAATGAAACTGAATATACGCAACATATAACGGAAAAAGAAATAGAGTGATGAACAAACTGCATTTATTTACGTTAGTCATATTTCACTAATTTGCGTGGAAGGTTATGTGTTATATTGAAGATTTTATTTGGTATGGTAAATTTTTAGATGTTTATTTTCTACAAAATTACATAAAATGGCCAAGCATCTAGCTAGTCAGAAAACGAGAGCCAAATTTGTAAACAAATCATGGCGGTTTGATGTCATTTGTTATCTGTTTCGCGTTAACGGTTTTTATTTTTGTGTGTCTTATCGTCGATTAACCTTCTCTCTGTATACATATAGTAAAGTGAAACATCTGTGCATGGGGTAAAAAATACCCCAATGTATTTTGTACTTAAAAATTATTTTCTATAACAAAAATTATTATTTATACTTATAATTTATTAAAAATACAAAAACTCAATGTACAAGATACCTATAATTAATTCATTAAATTTTGATTATTAAAATTATTGAAAAGAAGAGTCATCAACTTCTTCATATTGTTCTATTTCATCATTAACTATTTCTAAATTAATTAGAACCTTTTACATGCTGGTTTATCGCAGTAGTGGCAAATTATGTTTGTTTTCACGTCAGCACTCCGTGGACATAAATTGCATGTTCGTGTACGACTTTTGGTTTTCGTGGTTTTGAGCGGTTGGTGCTGATTGGTGGCTCATTGCGATTTTTACGTTTTTTTTCAAGGGCCCTGAGAGTGGCAAGTTGCTTCTTGATTTTATTGTTTTATTGTCCACTAGCTGCAATGTCAATTGCTTGAGAAATTCTTTTCGTTCTGAAGAAACCGATGAGTCATAGAGATGCTAGTTTGCTAATTTATGCAAAATATATATGGCAAAACCCGCCGCATCTAACATGTTGAAGAAGAGTACCATTGATCATCTTTTAATTTTTAGCTTGCAGGTACATGATTTAACCAATTTATCAAAAGTATCCACACTGCCTTTAGTTTGGTTATAATCGATTATGATGTTCGGTTTACCAGTGGTTTCATCGATTGTGGTGTTGTTGTGTATCGTAGACTTCCGCTTACGGCGTTCTACCCATCTTGAGATGCCAGCATAACTTCGACTATATTTTCCGGCGTTTGTTGAACTCTACGTACACAAATACTCCTTCTCTCCTCAGCAAAGCGTGGGCACTCGAATAATACGTGCTCTACATTCTCCGTTACTCCGATGCATAAAGGGCAATCTGGTGACTCTTCGTGTTTGAATCTGACCAGGTATGATCTAAAGCAACCATGATGCGCCAGAAACTGCGTAAGATGATAATCCATTTCAGTTCGCCTGTTTAGCCACACCTCGATCTAGAGGATCAAGCGATAGGTCTATTTACCTTTCGCCGACTCACTCCATCTTCTCTGCCATACAGTGATCGTCTCAGCCCGTGCTAATCGGTGGTTCTCTGCTTTTTTCCTTGACCACGCCGCAGTTACGTGGTTTGGCGCTCCTTGGCCAGTAGATCTGTTGCGGGCATTTCCGCAAGAACATTGGCAGCGTCTTCTGACACCGTACGAAATGCGAACAATACTCTCAGAGCGCTTAGCCTCTGAACTGTTGCCACTCTTTGTCTATAAATATCCTCCATACATCATTTAGATGTAACGACGTTGGCATGCAGAAATCTGCTGCTCATCCGCGCCCCTTTTGTATTTGGTGTTATTCGTGCTAGTGCCGCATTAACTCTCCTTGCTCGCTCGCTTGAGGTAATGAGATGTGTCTTATATGACAATCTGGAATCGATCATTACCCCTAGGTATCTAATGGATGGTTGACTAACAATTTGTTCGGTTCCAATCTCAAAGTTTTCGCTCTCCATTACTTTTCTGCTAGTAATAAGGACAGCTACCTGTTTTATGTTCTGTCAGTTGCAGCCAGATGTTAACCACTGTTGAATAAGTCTGACAGTCTTATAACAGATCTACCCAATCTCCTCTCTGTGTTATGCGATAACTACAATCGCGATGTCGTCCGCAAATCCACTCACCCGTGCATCACTTAGTATGGGCAGTCGAAGTACATCATCGTGCATCACATTCCAGAGTATAGGACCTAACACTGATCCTTGAGGATCTCCACCAGTCACCTCGTAAGTTTTCTTTCCCTCCTCAGTATCATAAATCAAGATCCTCTCGCCAAATTAGCTGAAAACTAGCCTCAGCAGGTAATTTGGTAGCCACGTTGAATGCCAGTTTGCCGTGTTGAATGCGATTTTCACGGCCAATGTAACTACAGCACAGTATTTTTTACTACCCCCTTTTAGTATCCATCGAGAACCGGATTTTTAGGTTTCCCTACTTTGAACACTTGTATATAGAAATTCGCTTAATACAATACAGACGCTCACTTCAGTGGCTTCTAACGGTGAAAAACAAACGGTGATTTGGTATTGGTTTTAGGGCGCCAATGACTCACCTTGACATGTAGCATCCATGAATATTGACAGGATTTCGTTCGTCCATCTCCACTATACTGGCTGATTAATTTAGTGTTATCCAATGTGTAGTATGCTACTAGGTGGTCTGAATCTAGGAATTTGCCTCGTTTATATTCTAAATGTATAGAAGCTAAAATGAAATTAAGCAATAATCATCTTTTCGTAATATTTCAATAAACTATGAAATTTTTATTTTATTACCAAATGAATAAAAATCTTAATTTTAATAAATCGACTACTTTCACTATAGAAAAAATAATTTCCGAAACTCTAGGCACTACATACAGTTTTAGGAAACTTTCAATAGGTGGACCAATTAAGGTTGTATTATGTAGTAGTAAATAGTAATAGTAAAAAAATTAACGCGTTACAATCATTTTGATCTTCTTGCTGAATCATGAGTATGGTTCTACCACATAACTATGTAAAAGATAATATCGACCAAATGGTCACCTAGCCTTCCGTGGCACATATCAATCCATTTTTTCATATTTAGTATAACATCCTGGCAAATTGCTTATCCGTTATGGCAATATGCGTTAATATTTCGTCATTTGGGCTTTTCAAAAAGGGCAACACATCAAATTAAAATCTGGATCTCATTGAAAATCTCGTGATTGTGTCTGTGTTGATCCAAAGTGATCGACGACAGAACGAGAGAGTCGATCTAGAATGAGGTGTTCTGCCTTCTTGCACTCTCTGAAATTGTTGAACCTAGTGCTTCAACTATTGTTCGGTGATTCCTTCGAGGGAATCCCAACTTCTGAATGCGCGATTCATTGATGAATGGAGTTACACTTCCTGAATCTAATAGGGCACTACGTATTTACCCCTCGAATATTTACCAGTGATGTTTATAGAAGTCGAGTGTACAGAATTTTAGCGGCTACGATTGGTACGAATGTATGGTGGGTAGAGTCAAAAAAACTGTTTTCACCAGTTTTGTGGTTAACCGACAAATGAAGCAACGAGTAAGCGTCAAACGCTTATGGCATGTCATACATGATCTCTTTGAACAGCATCCCGAGGCCAAATGAGAATCACACGCCCAATTAAAACAATGGATGGGATTTCTCATGAATTCACGCCTTGCTGTTACATCTATATCATTAAATTTAAAGCATTCGCTTTTGACAGCTATATTGTGTGACAATGAATTTTGGTAGATGGTGGTGATTGTTTCCTGTTATTGGTTGACAATAATTCTCGAAGGAGTCAGCACGAGTGTCTTCATCCAGCTTATTTGAAATTAAATAAATAACCGAAGGATCTCTTCGTTTCTTGTATTTCC
>CAVNVL010000128.1:0-26088 GCA_963691935.1 Nephrotoma guestfalica | reverse complement strand
GTTCCAAATATTGGACTATTGTACCAATTATGATAGGTTATTTAATTCTGAATAAAAATCCGTTTAAATTGAGTCAAAACAACGTCTGGTTTTCCTGTAATCGACGTTTGATGTTGTAAGAAAATCGTCCGATGAAATTGGATACTCTCCATACACATAATATGAAATATCGCAATATCGAACCTCCGATACATAATTTTCACATAATTTCTTTATTAGGTTGACCTTATGAATATTTGCAACTATATGCCGTCTAATTTCGGTAGAAAAAAATTTCAATTAATTTTCACAAATTTTGCAGGTCGGGACCTGCGTTGTTTTTCCGTCCGAAAAATACGAAACAAAAAAAATCATTGTTCCAAATATTGGACTATTGTACCAATTATGATAGGTTATTTAATTCTGAATAAAAATCCGTTTAAATTGAGTCAAAACAACGTCTGGTTTTCCTGTAATCGACGTTTGATGTTGTAAGAAAATCGTCCGATGAAATTGGATACTCTCCATACACATAATATGAAATATCGCAATATCGAACCTCCGATACATAATTTTCACATAATTTCTTTATTAGGTTGACCTTATGAATATTTGCAACTATATGCCGTCTAATTTCGGTAGAAAAAAATTTCAATTAATTTTCACAAATTTTGCAGGTCGGGACCTGCGTTGTTTTTCCGTCCGAAAAATACGAAACAAAAAAAATCATTGTTCCAAATATTGGACTATTGTACCAATTATGATAGGTTATTTAATTCTGAATAAAAATCCGTTTAAATTGAGTCAAAACAACGTCTGGTTTTCCTGTAATCGACGTTTGAAGTTGTAAGAAAATCGTCCGATGAAATTGGATACTCTCCATACACATAATATGAAATATCGCAATATCGAACCTCCGATACATAATTTTCACATAATTTCTTTATTAGGTTGACCTTATGAATATTTGCAACTATATGCCGTCTAATTTCGGTAGAAAAAAATTTCAATTAATTTTCACAAATTTTGCAGGTCGGGACCTGCGTTGTTTTTCCGTCCGAAAAATACGAAACAAAAAAAATCATTGTTCCAAATATTGGACTATTGTACCAATTATGATAGGTTATTTAATTCTGAATAAAAATCCGTTTAAATTGAGTCAAAACAACGTCTGGTTTTCCTGTAATCGACGTTTGATGTTGTAAGAAAATCGTCCGATGAAATTGGATACTCTCCATACACATAATATGAAATATCGCAATATCGAACCTCCGATACATAATTTTCACATAATTTCTTTATTAGGTTGACCTTATGAATATTTGCAACTATATGCCGTCTAATTTCGGTAGAAAAAAATTTCAATTAATTTTCACAAATTTTGCAGGTCGGGACCTGCGTTGTTTTTCCGTCCGAAAAATACGAAACAAAAAAAATCATTGTTCCAAATATTGGACTATTGTACCAATTATGATAGGTTATTTAATTCTGAATAAAAATCCGTTTAAATTGAGTCAAAACAACGTCTGGTTTTCCTGTAATCGACGTTTGAAGTTGTAAGAAAATCGTCCGATGAAATTGGATACTCTCCATACACATAATATGAAATATCGCAATATCGAACCTCCGATACATAATTTTCACATAATTTCTTTATTAGGTTGACCTTATGAATATTTGCAACTATATGCCGTCTAATTTCGGTAGAAAAAAATTTCAATTAATTTTCACAAATTTTGCAGGTCGGGACCTGCGTTGTTTTTCCGTCCGAAAAATACGAAACAAAAAAAATCATTGTTCCAAATATTGGACTATTGTACCAATTATGATAGGTTATTTAATTCTGAATAAAAATCCGTTTAAATTGAGTCAAAACAACGTCTGGTTTTCCTGTAATCGACGTTTGAAGTTGTAAGAAAATCGTCCGATGAAATTGGATACTCTCCATACACATAATATGAAATATCGCAATATCGAACCTCCGATACATAATTTTCACATAATTTCTTTATTAGGTTGACCTTATGAATATTTGCAACTATATGCCGTCTAATTTCGGTAGAAAAAAATTTCAATTAATTTTCACAAATTTTGCAGGTCGGGACCTGCGTTGTTTTTCCGTCCGAAAAATACGAAACAAAAAAAATCATTGTTCCAAATATTGGACTATTGTACCAATTATGATAGGTTATTTAATTCTGAATAAAAATCCGTTTAAATTGAGTCAAAACTACGTCTGGTTTTCCTGTAATCGACGTTTGAAGTTGTTAGAAAATCGTCCGATGAAATTGGATACTCTCCATACACATAATATGAAATATCGCAATATCGAACCTCCGATACATAATTTTCACATAATTTCTTTATTAGGTTGACCTTATGAATATTTGCAACTATATGCCGTCTAATTTCGGTAGAAAAAAATTTCAATTAATTTTCACAAATTTTGCAGGTCGGGACCTGCGTTGTTTTTCCGTCCGAAAAATACGAAACAAAAAAAATCATTGTTCCAAATATTGGACTATTGTACCAATTATGATAGGTTATTTAATTCTGAATAAAAATCCGTTTAAATTGAGTGAAAACAACGTCTGGTTTTCCTGTAATCGACGTTTGATGTTGTAAGAAAATCGTCCGATGAAATTGGATACTCTCCATACACATAATATGAAATATCGCAATATCGAACCTCCGATACATAATTTTCACATAATTTCTTTATTAGGTTGACCTTATGAATATTTGCAACTATATGCCGTCTAATTTCGGTAGAAAAAAATTTCAATTAATTTTCACAAATTTTGCAGGTCGGGACCTGCGTTGTTTTTCCGTCCGAAAAATACGAAACAAAAAAAATCATTGTTCCAAATATTGGACTATTGTACCAATTATGATAGGTTATTTAATTCTGAATAAAAATCCGTTTAAATTGAGTCAAAACAACGTCTGGTTTTCCTGTAATCGACGTTTGATGTTGTAAGAAAATCGTCCGATGAAATTGGATACTCTCCATACACATAATATGAAATATCGCAATATCGAACCTCCGATACATAATTTTCACATAATTTCTTTATTAGGTTGACCTTATGAATATTTGCAACTATATGCCGTCTAATTTCGGTAGAAAAAAATTTCAATTAATTTTCACAAATTTTGCAGGTCGGGACCTGCGTTGTTTTTCCGTCCGAAAAATACGAAACAAAAAAAATCATTGTTCCAAATATTGGACTATTGTACCAATTATGATAGGTTATTTAATTCTGAATAAAAATCCGTTTAAATTGAGTCAAAACAACGTCTGGTTTTCCTGTAATCGACGTTTGAAGTTGTAAGAAAATCGTCCGATGAAATTGGATACTCTCCATACACATAATATGAAATATCGCAATATCGAACCTCCGATACATAATTTTCACATAATTTCTTTATTAGGTTGACCTTATGAATATTTGCAACTATATGCCGTCTAATTTCGGTAGAAAAAAATTTCAATTAATTTTCACAAATTTTGCAGGTCGGGACCTGCGTTGTTTTTCCGTCCGAAAAATACGAAACAAAAAAAATCATTGTTCCAAATATTGGACTATTGTACCAATTATGATAGGTTATTTAATTCTGAATAAAAATCCGTTTAAATTGAGTCAAAACTACGTCTGGTTTTCCTGTAATCGACGTTTGAAGTTGTAAGAAAATCGTCCGATGAAATTGGATACTCTCCATACACATAATATGAAATATCGCAATATCGAACCTCCGATACATAATTTTCACATAATTTCTTTATTAGGTTGACCTTATGAATATTTGCAACTATATGCCGTCTAATTTCGGTAGAAAAAAATTTCAATTAATTTTCACAAATTTTGCAGGTCGGGACCTGCGTTGTTTTTCCGTCCGAAAAATACGAAACAAAAAAAATCATTGTTCCAAATATTGGACTATTGTACCAATTATGATAGGTTATTTAATTCTGAATAAAAATCCGTTTAAATTGAGTCAAAACTACGTCTGGTTTTCCTGTAATCGACGTTTGAAGTTGTAAGAAAATCGTCCGATGAAATTGGATACTCTCCATACACATAATATGAAATATCGCAATATCGAACCTCCGATACATAATTTTCACATAATTTCTTTATTAGGTTGACCTTATGAATATTTGCAACTATATGCCGTCTAATTTCGGTAGAAAAAAATTTCAATTAATTTTCACAAATTTTGCAGGTCGGGACCTGCGTTGTTTTTCCGTCCGAAAAATACGAAACAAAAAAAATCATTGTTCCAAATATTGGACTATTGTACCAATTATGATAGGTTATTTAATTCTGAATAAAAATCCGTTTAAATTGAGTCAAAACAACGTCTGGTTTTCCTGTAATCGACGTTTGATGTTGTAAGAAAATCGTCCGATGAAATTGGATACTCTCCATACACATAATATGAAATATCGCAATATCGAACCTCCGATACATAATTTTCACATAATTTCTTTATTAGGTTGACCTTATGAATATTTGCAACTATATGCCGTCTAATTTCGGTAGAAAAAAATTTCAATTAATTTTCACAAATTTTGCAGGTCGGGACCTGCGTTGTTTTTCCGTCCGAAAAATACGAAACAAAAAAAATCATTGTTCCAAATATTGGACTATTGTACCAATTATGATAGGTTATTTAATTCTGAATAAAAATCCGTTTAAATTGAGTCAAAACTACGTCTGGTTTTCCTGTAATCGACGTTTGAAGTTGTAAGAAAATCGTCCGATGAAATTGGATACTCTCCATACACATAATATGAAATATCGCAATATCGAACCTCCGATACATAATTTTCACATAATTTCTTTATTAGGTTGACCTTATGAATATTTGCAACTATATGCCGTCTAATTTCGGTAGAAAAAAATTTCAATTAATTTTCACAAATTTTGCAGGTCGGGACCTGCGTTGTTTTTCCGTCCGAAAAATACGAAACAAAAAAAATCATTGTTCCAAATATTGGACTATTGTACCAATTATGATAGGTTATTTAATTCTGAATAAAAATCCGTTTAAATTGAGTCAAAACTACGTCTGGTTTTCCTGTAATCGACGTTTGAAGTTGTAAGAAAATCGTCCGATGAAATTGGATACTCTCCATACACATAATATGAAATATCGCAATATCGAACCTCCGATACATAATTTTCACATAATTTCTTTATTAGGTTGACCTTATGAATATTTGCAACTATATGCCGTCTAATTTCGGTAGAAAAAAATTTCAATTAATTTTCACAAATTTTGCAGGTCGGGACCTGCGTTGTTTTTCCGTCCGAAAAATACGAAACAAAAAAAATCATTGTTCCAAATATTGGACTATTGTACCAATTATGATAGGTTATTTAATTCTGAATAAAAATCCGTTTAAATTGAGTCAAAACTACGTCTGGTTTTCCTGTAATCGACGTTTGAAGTTGTAAGAAAATCGTCCGATGAAATTGGATACTCTCCATACACATAATATGAAATATCGCAATATCGAACCTCCGATACATAATTTTCACATAATTTCTTTATTAGGTTAACCTTATGAATATTTGCAACTATATGCCGTCTAATTTCGGTAGAAAAAAATTTCAATTAATTTTCACAAATTTTGCAGGTCGGGACCTGCGTTGTTTTTCCGTCCGAAAAATACGAAACAAAAAAAATCATTGTTCCAAATATTGGACTATTGTACCAATTATGATAGGTTATTTAATTCTGAATAAAAATCCGTTTAAATTGAGTCAAAACAACGTCTGATTTTCCTGTAATCGACGTTTGATGTTGTAAGAAAATCGTCCGATGAAATTGGATACTCTCCATACACATAATATGAAATATCGCAATATCGAACCTCCGATACATAATTTTCACATAATTTCTTTATTAGGTTGACCTTATGAATATTTGCAACTATATGCCGTCTAATTTCGGTAGAAAAAAATTTCAATTAATTTTCACAAATTTTGCAGGTCGGGACCTGCGTTGTTTTTCCGTCCGAAAAATACGAAACAAAAAAAATCATTGTTCCAAATATTGGACTATTGTACCAATTATGATAGGTTATTTAATTCTGAATAAAAATCCGTTTAAATTGAGTGAAAACAACGTCTGGTTTTCCTGTAATCGACGTTTGATGTTGTAAGAAAATCGTCCGATGAAATTGGATACTCTCCATACACATAATATGAAATATCGCAATATCGAACCTCCGATACATAATTTTCACATAATTTCTTTATTAGGTTGACCTTATGAATATTTGCAACTATATGCCGTCTAATTTCGGTAGAAAAAAATTTCAATTAATTTTCACAAATTTTGCAGGTCGGGACCTGCGTTGTTTTTCCGTCCGAAAAATACGAAACAAAAAAAATCATTGTTCCAAATATTGGACTATTGTACCAATTATGATAGGTTATTTAATTCTGAATAAAAATCCGTTTAAATTGAGTCAAAACAACGTCTGGTTTTCCTGTAATCGACGTTTGATGTTGTAAGAAAATCGTCCGATGAAATTGGATACTCTCCATACACATAATATGAAATATCGCAATATCGAACCTCCGATACATAATTTTCACATAATTTCTTTATTAGGTTGACCTTATGAATATTTGCAACTATATGCCGTCTAATTTCGGTAGAAAAAAATTTCAATTAATTTTCACAAATTTTGCAGGTCGGGACCTGCATTGTTTTTCCGTCCGAAAAATACGAAACAAAAAAAATCATTGTTCCAAATATTGGACTATTGTACCAATTATGATAGGTTATTTAATTCTGAATAAAAATCCGTTTAAATTGAGTCAAAACAACGTCTGGTTTTCCTGTAATCGACGTTTGATGTTGTAAGAAAATCGTCCGATGAAATTGGATACTCTCCATACACATAATATGAAATATCGCAATATCGAACCTCCGATACATAATTTTCACATAATTTCTTTATTAGGTTGACCTTATGAATATTTGCAACTATATGCCGTCTAATTTCGGTAGAAAAAAATTTCAATTAATTTTCACAAATTTTGCAGGTCGGGACCTGCGTTGTTTTTCCGTCCGAAAAATACGAAACAAAAAAAATCATTGTTCCAAATATTGGACTATTGTACCAATTATGATAGGTTATTTAATTCTGAATAAAAATCCGTTTAAATTGAGTCAAAACTACGTCTGGTTTTCCTGTAATCGACGTTTGAAGTTGTAAGAAAATCGTCCGATGAAATTGGATACTCTCCATACACATAATATGAAATATCGCAATATCGAACCTCCGATACATAATTTTCACATAATTTCTTTATTAGGTTGACCTTATGAATATTTGCAACTATATGCCGTCTAATTTCGGTAGAAAAAAATTTCAATTAATTTTCACAAATTTTGCAGGTCGGGACCTGCGTTGTTTTTCCGTCCGAAAAATACGAAACAAAAAAAATCATTGTTCCAAATATTGGACTATTGTACCAATTATGATAGGTTATTTAATTCTGAATAAAAATCCGTTTAAATTGAGTCAAAACTACGTCTGGTTTTCCTGTAATCGACGTTTGAAGTTGTAAGAAAATCGTCCGATGAAATTGGATACTCTCCATACACATAGTATGAAATATCGCAATATCGAACCTCCGATACATAATTTTCACATAATTTCTTTATTAGGTTGACCTTATGAATATTTGCAACTATATGCCGTCTAATTTCGGTAGAAAAAAATTTCAATTAATTTTCACAAATTTTGCAGGTCGGGACCTGCGTTGTTTTTCCGTCCGAAAAATACGAAACAAAAAAAATCATTGTTCCAAATATTGGACTATTGTACCAATTATGATAGGTTATTTAATTCTGAATAAAAATCCGTTTAAATTGAGTCAAAACAACGTCTGATTTTCCTGTAATCGACGTTTGATGTTGTAAGAAAATCGTCCGATGAAATTGGATACTCTCCATACACATAATATGAAATATCGCAATATCGAACCTCCGATACATAATTTTCACATAATTTCTTTATTAGGTTGACCTTATGAATATTTGCAACTATATGCCGTCTAATTTCGGTAGAAAAAAATTTCAATTAATTTTCACAAATTTTGCAGGTCGGGACCTGCGTTGTTTTTCCGTCCGAAAAATACGAAACAAAAAAAATCATTGTTCCAAATATTGGACTATTGTACCAATTATGATAGGTTATTTAATTCTGAATAAAAATCCGTTTAAATTGAGTCAAAACAACGTCTGGTTTTCCTGTAATCGACGTTTGATGTTGTAAGAAAATCGTCGATGAAATTGGATACTCTCCATACACATAATATGAAATATCGCAATATCGAACCTCCGATACATAATTTTCACATAATTTCTTTATTAGGTTGACCTTATGAATATTTGCAACTATATGCCGTCTAATTTCGGTAGAAAAAAATTTCAATTAATTTTCACAAATTTTGCAGGTCGGGACCTGCGTTGTTTTTCCGTCCGAAAAATACGAAACAAAAAAAATCATTGTTCCAAATATTGGACTATTGTACCAATTATGATAGGTTATTTAATTCTGAATAAAAATCCGTTTAAATTGAGTCAAAACAACGTCTGGTTTTCCTGTAATCGACGTTTGATGTTGTAAGAAAATCGTCCGATGAAATTGGATACTCTCCATACACATAATATGAAATATCGCAATATCGAACCTCCGATACATAATTTTCACATAATTTCTTTATTAGGTTGACCTTATGAATATTTGCAACTATATGCCGTCTAATTTCGGTAGAAAAAAATTTCAATTAATTTTCACAAATTTTGCAGGTCGGGACCTGCGTTGTTTTTCCGTCCGAAAAATACGAAACAAAAAAAATCATTGTTCCAAATATTGGACTATTGTACCAATTATGATAGGTTATTTAATTCTGAATAAAAATCCGTTTAAATTGAGTCAAAACAACGTCTGGTTTTCCTGTAATCGACGTTTGAAGTTGTAAGAAAATCGTCCGATGAAATTGGATACTCTCCATACACATAATATGAAATATCGCAATATCGAACCTCCGATACATAATTTTCACATAATTTCTTTATTAGGTTGACCTTATGAATATTTGCAACTATATGCCGTCTAATTTCGGTAGAAAAAAATTTCAATTAATTTTCACAAATTTTGCAGGTCGGGACCTGCGTTGTTTTTCCGTCCGAAAAATTACGAAACAAAAAAAATCATTGTTCCAAATATTGGACTATTGTACCAATTATGATAGGTTATTTAATTCTGAATAAAAATCCGTTTAAATTGAGTCAAAACAACGTCTGGTTTTCCTGTAATCGACGTTTGATGTTGTAAGAAAATCGTCCGATGAAATTGGATACTCTCCATACACATAATATGAAATATCGCAATATCGAACCTCCGATACATAATTTTCACATAATTTCTTTATTAGGTTGACCTTATGAATATTTGCAACTATATGCCGTCTAATTTCGGTAGAAAAAAATTTCAATTAATTTTCACAAATTTTGCAGGTCGGGACCTGCGTTGTTTTTCCGTCCGAAAAATACGAAACAAAAAAAATCATTGTTCCAAATATTGGACTATTGTACCAATTATGATAGGTTATTTAATTCTGAATAAAAATCCGTTTAAATTGAGTCAAAACAACGTCTGGTTTTCCTGTAATCGACGTTTGAAGTTGTAAGAAAATCGTCCGATGAAATTGGATACTCTCCATACACATAATATGAAATATCGCAATATCGAACCTCCGATACATAATTTTCACATAATTTCTTTATTAGGTTGACCTTATGAATATTTGCAACTATATGCCGTCTAATTTCGGTAGAAAAAAATTTCAATTAATTTTCACAAATTTTGCAGGTCGGGACCTGCGTTGTTTTTCCGTCCGAAAAATACGAAACAAAAAAAATCATTGTTCCAAATATTGGACTATTGTACCAATTATGATAGGTTATTTAATTCTGAATAAAAATCCGTTTAAATTGAGTCAAAACTACGTCTGGTTTTCCTGTAATCGACGTTTGAAGTTGTAAGAAAATCGTCCGATGAAATTGGATACTCTCCATACACATAATATGAAATATCGCAATATCGAACCTCCGATACATAATTTTCACATAATTTCTTTATTAGGTTGACCTTATGAATATTTGCAACTATATGCCGTCTAATTTCGGTAGAAAAAAATTTCAATTAATTTTCACAAATTTTGCAGGTCGGGACCTGCGTTGTTTTTCCGTCCGAAAAATACGAAACAAAAAAAATCATTGTTCCAAATATTGGACTATTGTACCAATTATGATAGGTTATTTAATTCTGAATAAAAATCCGTTTAAATTGAGTCAAAACTACGTCTGGTTTTCCTGTAATCGACGTTTGAAGTTGTTAGAAAATCGTCCGATGAAATTGGATACTCTCCATACACATAATATGAAATATCGCAATATCGAACCTCCGATACATAATTTTCACATAATTTCTTTATTAGGTTGACCTTATGAATATTTGCAACTATATGCCGTCTAATTTCGGTAGAAAAAATTTCAATTAATTTTCACAAATTTTGCAGGTCTGGACCTGCGTTGTTTTTCCGTCCGAAAAATACGAAACAAAAAAAATCATTGTTCCAAATATTGGACTATTGTACCAATTATGATAGGTTATTTAATTCTGAATAAAAATCCGTTTAAATTGAGTGAAAACAACGTCTGGTTTTCCTGTAATCGACGTTTGATGTTGTAAGAAAATCGTCCGATGAAATTGGATACTCTCCATACACATAATATGAAATATCGCAATATCGAACCTCCGATACATAATTTTCACATAATTTCTTTATTAGGTTGACCTTATGAATATTTGCAACTATATGCCGTCTAATTTCGGTAGAAAAAAATTTCAATTAATTTTCACAAATTTTGCAGGTCGGGACCTGCGTTGTTTTTCCGTCCGAAAAATACGAAACAAAAAAAATCATTGTTCCAAATATTGGACTATTGTACCAATTATGATAGGTTATTTAATTCTGAATAAAAATCCGTTTAAATTGAGTGAAAACAACGTCTGGTTTTCCTGTAATCGACGTTTGATGTTGTAAGAAAATCGTCCGATGAAATTGGATACTCTCCATACACATAATATGAAATATCGCAATATCGAACCTCCGATACATAATTTTCACATAATTTCTTTATTAGGTTGACCTTATGAATATTTGCAACTATATGCCGTCTAATTTCGGTAGAAAAAAATTTCAATTAATTTTCACAAATTTTGCAGGTCGGGACCTGCGTTGTTTTTCCGTCCGAAAAATACGAAACAAAAAAAATCATTGTTCCAAATATTGGACTATTGTACCAATTATGATAGATTATTTAATTCTGAATAAAAATCCGTTTAAATTGAGTCAAAACAACGTCTGGTTTTCCTGTAATCGACGTTTGAAGTTGTAAGAAAATCGTCCGATGAAATTGGATACTCTCCATACACATAATATGAAATATCGCAATATCGAACCTCCGATACATAATTTTCACATAATTTCTTTATTAGGTTGACCTTATGAATATTTGCAACTATATGCCGTCTAATTTCGGTAGAAAAAAATTTCAATTAATTTTCACAAATTTTGCAGGTCGGGACCTGCGTTGTTTTTCCGTCCGAAAAATACGAAACAAAAAAAATCATTGTTCCAAATATTGGACTATTGTACCAATTATGATAGGTTATTTAATTCTGAATAAAAATCCGTTTAAATTGAGTCAAAACTACGTCTGGTTTTCCTGTAATCGACGTTTGAAGTTGTAAGAAAATCGTCCGATGAAATTGGATACTCTCCATACACATAATATGAAATATCGCAATATCGAACCTCCGATACATAATTTTCACATAATTTCTTTATTAGGTTGACCTTATGAATATTTGCAACTATATGCCGTCTAATTTCGGTAGAAAAAAATTTCAATTAATTTTCACAAATTTTGCAGGTCGGGACCTGCGTTGTTTTTCCGTCCGAAAAATACGAAACAAAAAAAATCATTGTTCCAAATATTGGACTATTGTACCAATTATGATAGGTTATTTAATTCTGAATAAAAATCCGTTTAAATTGAGTCAAAACTACGTCTGGTTTTCCTGTAATCGACGTTTGAAGTTGTAAGAAAATCGTCCGATGAAATTGGATACTCTCCATACACATAATATGAAATATCGCAATATCGAACCTCCGATACATAATTTTCACATAATTTCTTTATTAGGTTGACCTTATGAATATTTGCAACTATATGCCGTCTAATTTCGGTAGAAAAAAATTTCAATTAATTTTCACAAATTTTGCAGGTCGGGACCTGCGTTGTTTTTCCGTCCGAAAAATACGAAACAAAAAAAATCATTGTTCCAAATATTGGACTATTGTACCAATTATGATAGGTTATTTAATTCTGAATAAAAATCCGTTTAAATTGAGTCAAAACAACGTCTGGTTTTCCTGTAATCGACGTTTGATGTTGTAAGAAAATCGTCCGATGAAATTGGATACTCTCCATACACATAATATGAAATATCGCAATATCGAACCTCCGATACATAATTTTCACATAATTTCTTTATTAGGTTGACCTTATGAATATTTGCAACTATATGCCGTCTAATTTCGGTAGAAAAAAATTTCAATTAATTTTCACAAATTTTGCAGGTCGGGACCTGCGTTGTTTTTCCGTCCGAAAAATACGAAACAAAAAAAATCATTGTTCCAAATATTGGACTATTGTACCAATTATGATAGGTTATTTAATTCTGAATAAAAATCCGTTTAAATTGAGTCAAAACTACGTCTGGTTTTCCTGTAATCGACGTTTGAAGTTGTAAGAAAATCGTCCGATGAAATTGGATACTCTCCATACACATAATATGAAATATCGCAATATCGAACCTCCGATACATAATTTTCACATAATTTCTTTATTAGGTTAACCTTATGAATATTTGCAACTATATGCCGTCTAATTTCGGTAGAAAAAAATTTCAATTAATTTTCACAAATTTTGCAGGTCGGGACCTGCGTTGTTTTTCCGTCCGAAAAATACGAAACAAAAAAAATCATTGTTCCAAATATTGGACTATTGTACCAATTATGATAGGTTATTTAATTCTGAATAAAAATCCGTTTAAATTGAGTCAAAACAACGTCTGATTTTCCTGTAATCGACGTTTGATGTTGTAAGAAAATCGTCCGATGAAATTGGATACTCTCCATACACATAATATGAAATATCGCAATATCGAACCTCCGATACATAATTTTCACATAATTTCTTTATTAGGTTGACCTTATGAATATTTGCAACTATATGCCGTCTAATTTCGGTAGAAAAAAATTTCAATTAATTTTCACAAATTTTGCAGGTCGGGACCTGCGTTGTTTTTCCGTCCGAAAAATACGAAACAAAAAAAATCATTGTTCCAAATATTGGACTATTGTACCAATTATGATAGGTTATTTAATTCTGAATAAAAATCCGTTTAAATTGAGTCAAAACAACGTCTGGTTTTCCTGTAATCGACGTTTGATGTTGTAAGAAAATCGTCCGATGAAATTGGATACTCTCCATACACATAATATGAAATATCGCAATATCGAACCTCCGATACATAATTTTCACATAATTTCTTTATTAGGTTGACCTTATGAATATTTGCAACTATATGCCGTCTAATTTCGGTAGAAAAAAATTTCAATTAATTTTCACAAATTTTGCAGGTCGGGACCTGCATTGTTTTTCCGTCCGAAAAATACGAAACAAAAAAAATCATTGTTCCAAATATTGGACTATTGTACCAATTATGATAGGTTATTTAATTCTGAATAAAAATCCGTTTAAATTGAGTGAAAACAACGTCTGGTTTTCCTGTAATCGACGTTTGATGTTGTAAGAAAATCGTCCGATGAAATTGGATACTCTACATACACATAATATGAAATATCGCAATATCGAACCTCCGATACATAATTTTCACATAATTTCTTTATTAGGTTGACCTTATGAATATTTGCAACTATATGCCGTCTAATTTCGGTAGAAAAAAATTTCAATTAATTTTCACAAATTTTGCAGGTCGGGACCTGCGTTGTTTTTCCGTCCGAAAAATACGAAACAAAAAAAATCATTGTTCCAAATATTGGACTATTGTACCAATTATGATAGGTTATTTAATTCTGAATAAAAATCCGTTTAAATTGAGTCAAAACTACGTCTGGTTTTCCTGTAATCGACGTTTGAAGTTGTAAGAAAATCGTCCGATGAAATTGGATACTCTCCATACACATAATATGAAATATCGCAATATCGAACCTCCGATACATAATTTTCACATAATTTCTTTATTAGGTTGACCTTATGAATATTTGCAACTATATGCCGTCTAATTTCGGTAGAAAAAAATTTCAATTAATTTTCACAAATTTTGCAGGTCGGGACCTGCGTTGTTTTTCCGTCCGAAAAATACGAAACAAAAAAAATCATTGTTCCAAATATTGGACTATTGTACCAATTATGATAGGTTATTTAATTCTGAATAAAAATCCGTTTAAATTGAGTGAAAACAACGTCTGGTTTTCCTGTAATCGACGTTTGATGTTGTAAGAAAATCGTCCGATGAAATTGGATACTCTCCATACACATAATATGAAATATCGCAATATCGAACCTCCGATACATAATTTTCACATAATTTCTTTATTAGGTTGACCTTATGAATATTTGCAACTATATGCCGTCTAATTTCGGTAGAAAAAAATTTCAATTAATTTTCACAAATTTTGCAGGTCGGGACCTGCGTTGTTTTTCCGTCCGAAAAATACGAAACAAAAAAAATCATTGTTCCAAATATTGGACTATTGTACCAATTATGATAGGTTATTTAATTCTGAATAAAAATCCGTTTAAATTGAGTCAAAACAACGTCTGGTTTTCCTGTAATCGACGTTTGATGTTGTAAGAAAATCGTCCGATGAAATTGGATACTCTCCATACACATAATATGAAATATCGCAATATCGAACCTCCGATACATAATTTTCACATAATTTCTTTATTAGGTTGACCTTATGAATATTTGCAACTATATGCCGTCTAATTTCGGTAGAAAAAAATTTCAATTAATTTTCACAAATTTTGCAGGTCGGGACCTGCGTTGTTTTTCCGTCCGAAAAATACGAAACAAAAAAAATCATTGTTCCAAATATTGGACTATTGTACCAATTATGATAGGTTATTTAATTCTGAATAAAAATCCGTTTAAATTGAGTCAAAACAACGTCTGGTTTTCCTGTAATCGACGTTTGAAGTTGTAAGAAAATCGTCCGATGAAATTGGATACTCTCCATACACATAATATGAAATATCGCAATATCGAACCTCCGATACATAATTTTCACATAATTTCTTTATTAGGTTGATCTTATGAATATTTGCAACTATATGCCGTCTAATTTCGGTAGAAAAAAATTTCAATTAATTTTCACAAATTTTGCAGGTCGGGACCTGCGTTGTTTTTCCGTCCGAAAAATACGAAACAAAAAAAATCATTGTTCAATATTGGACTATTGTACCAATTATGATAGGTTATTTAATTCTGAATAAAAATCCGTTTAAATTGAGTCAAAACTACGTCTGGTTTTCCTGTAATCGACGTTTGAAGTTGTAAGAAAATCGTCCGATGAAATTGGATACTCTCCATACACATAATATGAAATATCGCAATATCGAACCTCCGATACATAATTTTCACATAATTTCTTTATTAGGTTGACCTTATGAATATTTGCAACTATATGCCGTCTAATTTCGGTAGAAAAAAATTTCAATTAATTTTCACAAATTTTGCAGGTCGGGACCTGCGTTGTTTTTCCGTCCGAAAAATACGAAACAAAAAAAATCATTGTTCCAAATATTGGACTATTGTACCAATTATGATAGGTTATTTAATTCTGAATAAAAATCCGTTTAAATTGAGTCAAAACTACGTCTGGTTTTCCTGTAATCGACGTTTGAAGTTGTAAGAAAATCGTCCGATGAAATTGGATACTCTCCATACACATAATATGAAATATCGCAATATCGAACCTCCGATACATAATTTTCACATAATTTCTTTATTAGGTTGACCTTATGAATATTTGCAACTATATGCCGTCTAATTTCGGTAGAAAAAAATTTCAATTAATTTTCACAAATTTTGCAGGTCGGGACCTGCGTTGTTTTTCCGTCCGAAAAATATGAAACAAAAAAAATCATTGTTCCAAATATTGGACTATTGTACCAATTATGATAGGTTATTTAATTCTGAATAAAAATCCGTTTAAATTGAGTCAAAACTACGTCTGGTTTTCCTGTAATCGACGTTTGAAGTTGTAAGAAAATCGTCCGATGAAATTGGATACTCTCCATACACATAATATGAAATATCGCAATATCGAACCTCCGATACATAATTTTCACATAATTTCTTTATTAGGTTAACCTTATGAATATTTGCAACTATATGCCGTCTAATTTCGGTAGAAAAAAATTTCAATTAATTTTCACAAATTTTGCAGGTCGGGACCTGCGTTGTTTTTCCGTCCGAAAAATACGAAACAAAAAAAAACATTGTTCCAAATATTGGACTATTGTACCAATTATGATAGGTTATTTAATTCTGAATAAAAATCCGTTTAAATTGAGTCAAAACAACGTCTGATTTTCCTGTAATCGACGTTTGATGTTGTAAGAAAATCGTCCGATGAAATTGGATACTCTCCATACACATAATATGAAATATCGCAATATCGAACCTCCGATACATAATTTTCACATAATTTCTTTATTAGGTTGACCTTATGAATATTTGCAACTATATGCCGTCTAATTTCGGTAGAAAAAAATTTCAATTAATTTTCACAAATTTTGCAGGTCGGGACCTGCGTTGTTTTTCCGTCCGAAAAATACGAAACAAAAAAAATCATTGTTCCAAATATTGGACTATTGTACCAATTATGATAGGTTATTTAATTCTGAATAAAAATCCGTTTAAATTGAGTGAAAACAACGTCTGGTTTTCCTGTAATCGACGTTTGAAGTTGTAAGAAAATCGTCCGATGAAATTGGATACTCTCCATACACATAATATGAAATATCGCAATATCGAACCTCCGATACATAATTTTCACATAATTTCTTTATTAGGTTGACCTTATGAATATTTGCAACTATATGCCGTCTAATTTCGGTAGAAAAAAATTTCAATTAATTTTCACAAATTTTGCAGGTCGGGACCTGCGTTGTTTTTCCGTCCGAAAAATACGAAACAAAAAAAATCATTGTTCCAAATATTGGACTATTGTACCAATTATGATAGGTTATTTAATTCTGAATAAAAATCCGTTTAAATTGAGTCAAAACAACGTCTGGTTTTCCTGTAATCGACGTTTGAAGTTGTAAGAAAATCGTCCGATGAAATTGGATACTCTCCATACACATAATATGAAATATCGCAATATCGAACCTCCGATACATAATTTTCACATAATTTCTTTATTAGGTTGACCTTATGAATATTTGCAACTATATGCCGTCTAATTTCGGTAGAAAAAAATTTCAATTAATTTTCACAAATTTTGCAGGTCGGGACCTGCGTTGTTTTTCCGTCCGAAAAATACGAAACAAAAAAAATCATTGTTCCAAATATTGGACTAATGTACCAATTATGATAGGTTATTTAATTCTGAATAAAAATCCGTTTAAATTGAGTCAAAACAACGTCTGGTTTTCCTGTAATCGACGTTTGATGTTGTAAGAAAATCGTCCGATGAAATTGGATACTCTCCATACACATAATATGAAATATCGCAATATCGAACCTCCGATACATAATTTTCACATAATTTCTTTATTAGGTTGACCTTATGAATATTTGCAACTATATGCCGTCTAATTTCGGTAGAAAAAAATTTCAATTAATTTTCACAAATTTTGCAGGTCGGGACCTGCATTGTTTTTCCGTCCGAAAAATACGAAACAAAAAAAATCATTGTTCCAAATATTGGACTATTGTACCAATTATGATAGGTTATTTAATTCTGAATAAAAATCCGTTTAAATTGAGTCAAAACAACGTCTGGTTTTCCTGTAATCGACGTTTGATGTTGTAAGAAAATCGTCCGATGAAATTGGATACTCTCCATACACATAATATGAAATATCGCAATATCGAACCTCCGATACATAATTTTCACATAATTTCTTTATTAGGTTGACCTTATGAATATTTGCAACTATATGCCGTCTAATTTCGGTAGAAAAAAATTTCAATTAATTTTCACAAATTTTGCAGGTCGGGACCTGCGTTGTTTTTCCGTCCGAAAAATACGAAACAAAAAAAATCATTGTTCCAAATATTGGACTATTGTACCAATTATGATAGGTTATTTAATTCTGAATAAAAATCCGTTTAAATTGAGTCAAAACTACGTCTGGTTTTCCTGTAATCGACGTTTGAAGTTGTAAGAAAATCGTCCGATGAAATTGGATACTCTCCATACACATAATATGAAATATCGCAATATCGAACCTCCGATACATAATTTTCACATAATTTCTTTATTAGGTTGACCTTATGAATATTTGCAACTATATGCCGTCTAATTTCGGTAGAAAAAAAATTTCAATTAATTTTCACAAATTTTGCAGGTCGGGACCTGCGTTGTTTTTCCGTCCGAAAAATACGAAACAAAAAAAATCATTGTTCCAAATATTGGACTATTGTACCAATTATGATAGGTTATTTAATTCTGAATAAAAATCCGTTTAAATTGAGTCAAAACAACGTCTGGTTTTCCTGTAATCGACGTTTGATGTTGTAAGAAAATCGTCCGATGAAATTGGATACTCTCCATACACATAATATGAAATATCGCAATATCGAACCTCCGATACATAATTTTCACATAATTTCTTTATTAGGTTGACCTTATGAATATTTGCAACTATATGCCGTCTAATTTCGGTAGAAAAAAATTTCAATTAATTTTCACAAATTTTGCAGGTCGGGACCTGCGTTGTTTTTCCGTCCGAAAAATACGAAACAAAAAAAATTATTGTTCCAAATATTGGACTATTGTACCAATTATGATAGGTTATTTAATTCTGAATAAAAATCCGTTTAAATTGAGTCAAAACAACGTCTGGTTTTCCTGTAATCGACGTTTGAAGTTGTAAGAAAATCGTCCGATGAAATTGGATACTCTCCATACACATAATATGAAATATCGCAATATCGAACCTCCGATACATAATTTTCACATAATTTCTTTATTAGGTTGACCTTATGAATATTTGCAACTATATGCCGTCTAATTTCGGTAGAAAAAAATTTCAATTAATTTTCACAAATTTTGCAGGTCGGGACCTGCGTTGTTTTTCCGTCCGAAAAATACGAAACAAAAAAAATCATTGTTCCAAATATTGG
The DNA here is from genome assembly GCA_963691935.1 of Nephrotoma guestfalica. Classification (NCBI taxonomy): domain Eukaryota; kingdom Metazoa; phylum Arthropoda; class Insecta; order Diptera; family Tipulidae; genus Nephrotoma; species Nephrotoma guestfalica. The sequence goes on along the minus strand of CAVNVL010000128.1, from coordinate 6,551 downwards.
ACTATTGTACCAATTATGATAGGTTATTTAATTCTGAATAAAAATCCGTTTAAATTGAGTCAAAACAACGTCTGGTTTTCCTGTAATCGACGTTTGATGTGTAAGAAAATCGTCCGATGAAATTGGATACTCTCCATACACATAATATGAAATATCGCAATATCGAACCTCCGATACATAATTTTCACATAATTTCTTTATTAGGTTGACCTTATGAATATTTGCAACTATATGCCGTCTAATTTCGGTAGAAAAAAATTCAATTAATTTCACAAATTTTGCAGGTCGGGACCTGCGTTGTTTTTCTGTCCGAAAAATACGAAACAAAAAAAATCATTGTTCCAAATATTGGACTATTGTACCAATTATGATAGGTTATTTAATTCTGAATAAAAATCCGTTTAAATTGAGTCAAAACAACGTCTGGTTTTCCTGTAATCGACGTTTGATGTTGTAAGAAAATCGTCCGATGAAATTGGATACTCTCCATACACATAATATGAAATATCGCAATATCGAACCTCCGATACATAATTTTCACATAATTTCTTTATTAGGTTGACCTTATGAATATTTGCAACTATATGCCGTCTAATTTCGGTAGAAAAAAATTTCAATTAATTTTCACAAATTTTGCAGGTCGGGACCTGCGTTGTTTTTCCGTCCGAAAAAATACGAAACAAAAAAAATTATTGTTCCAAATATTGGACTATTGTACCAATTATGATAGGTTATTTAATTCTGAATAAAAATCCGTTTAAATTGAGTCAAAACAACGTCTGGTTTTCCTGTAATCGACGTTTGAAGTTGTAAGAAAATCGTCCGATGAAATTGGATACTCTCCATACACATAATATGGAAATATCGCAATATCGAACCTCCGATACATAATTTTCACATAATTTCTTTATTAGGTTGACCTTATGAATATTTGCAACTATATGCCGTCTAATTTCGGTAGAAAAAAATTTCAATTAATTTTCACAAATTTTGCAGGTCGGGACCTGCGTTGTTTTTCCGTCCGAAAAATACGAAACAAAAAAAATCATTGTTCCAAATATTGGACTATTGTACCAATTATGATAGGTTATTTAATTCTGAATAAAAATCCGTTTAAATTGAGTCAAAACAACGTCTGATTTTCCTGTAATCGACGTTTGATGTTGTAAGAAAATCGTCCGATGAAATTGGATACTCTCCATACACATAATATGAAATATCGCAATATCGAACCTCCGATACATAATTTTCACATAATTTCTTTATTAGGTTGACCTTATGAATATTTGCAACTATATGCCGTCTAATTTCGGTAGAAAAAAATTTCAATTAATTTTCACAAATTTTGCAGGTCGGGACCTGCGTTGTTTTTCCGTCCGAAAAATACGAAACAAAAAAAATCATTGTTCCAAATATTGGACTATTGTACCAATTATGATAGGTTATTTAATTCTGAATAAAAATCCGTTTAAATTGAGTCAAAACAACGTCTGGTTTTCCTGTAATCGACGTTTGATGTTGTAAGAAAATCGTCCGATGAAATTGGATACTCTCCATACACATAATATGAAATATCGCAATATCGAACCTCCGATACATAATTTTCACATAATTTCTTTATTAGGTTGACCTTATGAATATTTGCAACTATATGCCGTCTAATTTCGGTAGAAAAAAATTTCAATTAATTTTCACAAATTTTGCAGGTCGGGACCTGCGTTGTTTTTCCGTCCGAAAAATACGAAACAAAAAAAATCATTGTTCCAAATATTGGACTATTGTACCAATTATGATAGGTTATTTAATTCTGAATAAAAATCCGTTTAAATTGAGTCAAAACAACGTCTGGTTTTCCTGTAATCGACGTTTGAAGTTGTAAGAAAATCGTCCGATGAAATTGGATACTCTCCATACACATAATATGAAATATCGCAATATCGAACCTCCGATACATAATTTTCACATAATTTCTTTATTAGGTTGACCTTATGAATATTTGCAACTATATGCCGTCTAATTTCGGTAGAAAAAAATTCAATTAATTTTCACAAATTTTGCAGGTCGGGACCTGCGTTGTTTTTCCGTCCGAAAAATACGAAACAAAAAAAATCATTGTTCCAAATATTGGACTATTGTACCAATTATGATAGGTTATTTAATTCTGAATAAAAATCCGTTTAAATTGAGTCAAAACAACGTCTGGTTTTCCTGTAATCGACGTTTGATGTTGTAAGAAAATCGTCCGATGAAATTGGATACTCTCCATACACATAATATGAAATATCGCAATATCGAACCTCCGATACATAATTTTCACATAATTTCTTTATTAGGTTGACCTTATGAATATTTGCAACTATATGCCGTCTAATTTCGGTAGAAAAAAACTTCAATTAATTTTCACAAATTTTTGCAGGTCGGGACCTGCGTTGTTTTTCCGTCCGAAAAATACGAAACAAAAAAAATTATTGTTCCAAATATTGGACTATTGTACCAATTATGATAGGTTATTTAATTCTGAATAAAAATCCGTTTAAATTGAGTCAAAACAACGTCTGGTTTTCCTGTAATCGACGTTTGAAGTTGTAAGAAAATCGTCCGATGAAATTGGATACTCTCCATACACATAATATGAAATATCGCAATATCGAACCTCCGATACATAATTTTCACATAATTTCTTTATTAGGTTGACCTTATGAATATTTGCAACTATATGCCGTCTAATTTCGGTAGAAAAAAATTTCAATTAATTTTCACAAATTTTGCAGGTCGGGACCTGCGTTGTTTTTCCGTCGAAAAATACGAAACAAAAAAAAATCATTGTTCCAAATATTGGACTATTGTACCAATTATGATAGGTTATTTAATTCTGAATAAAAATCCGTTTAAATTGAGTCAAAACAACGTCTGGTTTTCCTGTAATCGACGTTTGATGTTGTAAGAAAATCGTCCGATGAAATTGGATACTCTCCATACACATAATATGAAATATCGCAATATCGAACCTCCGATACATAATTTTCACATAATTTCTTTATTAGGTTGACCTTATGAATATTTGCAACTATATGCCGTCTAATTTCGGTAGAAAAAAATTTCAATTAATTTTCACAAATTTTGCAGGTCGGGACCTGCGTTGTTTTTCCGTCCGAAAAATACGAAACAAAAAAAATCATTGTTCCAAATATTGGACTATTGTACCAATTATGATAGGTTATTTAATTCTGAATAAAAATCCGTTTAAATTGAGTCAAAACAACGTCTGGTTTTCCTGTAATCGACGTTTGAAGTTGTAAGAAAATCGTCCGATGAAATTGGATACTCTCCATACACATAATATGAAATATCGCAATATCGAACCTCCGATACATAATTTTCACATAATTTCTTTATTAGGTTGACCTTATGAATATTTGCAACTATATGCCGTCTAATTTCGGTAGAAAAAAATTTCAATTAATTTTCACAAATTTTGCAGGTCGGGACCTGCGTTGTTTTTCCGTCCGAAAAATACGAAACAAAAAAAATCATTGTTCCAAATATTGGACTATTGTACCAATTATGATAGGTTATTTAATTCTGAATAAAAATCCGTTTAAATTGAGTCAAAACAACGTCTGGTTTTCCTGTAATCGACGTTTTGATGTTGTAAGAAAATCGTCCGATGAAATTGGATACTCTCCATACACATAATATGAAATATCGCAATATCGAACCTCCGATACATAATTTTCACATAATTTCTTTATTAGGTTGACCTTATGAATATTTGCAACTATATGCCGTCTAATTTCGGTAGAAAAAAATTTCAATTAATTTTCACAAATTTTGCAGGTCGGGACCTGCATTGTTTTTCCGTCCGAAAAATACGAAACAAAAAAAATCATTGTTCCAAATATAGGACTATTGTACCAATTATGATAGGTTATTTAATTCTGAATAAAAATCCGTTTAAATTGAGTCAAAACAACGTCTGGTTTTCCTGTAATCGACGTTTGATGTTGTAAGAAAATCGTCCGATGAAATTGGATACTCTCCATACACATAATATGAAATATCGCAATATCGAACCTCCGATACATAATTTTCACATAATTTCTTTATTAGGTTGACCTTATGAATATTTGCAACTATATGCCGTCTAATTTCGGTAGAAAAAAATTTCAATTAATTTTCACAAATTTTGCAGGTCGGGACCTGCGTTGTTTTTCCGTCCGAAAAATACGAAACAAAAAAAATCATTGTTCCAAATATTGGACTATTGTACCAATTATGATAGGTTATTTAATTCTGAATAAAAATCCGTTTAAATTGAGTCAAAACAACGTCTGGTTTTCCTGTAATCGACGTTTGAAGTTGTAAGAAAATCGTCCGATGAAATTGGATACTCTCCATACACATAATATGAAATATCGCAATATCGAACCTCCGATACATAATTTTCACATAATTTCTTTATTAGGTTGACCTTATGAATATTTGCAACTATATGCCGTCTAATTTCGGTAGAAAAAAATTTCAATTAATTTTCACAAATTTTGCAGGTCGGGACCTGCGTTGTTTTTCCGTCCGAAAAATACGAAACAAAAAAAATCATTGTTCCAAATATTGGACTATTGTACCAATTATGATAGGTTATTTAATTCTGAATAAAAATCCGTTTAAATTGAGTCAAAACTACGTCTGGTTTTCCTGTAATCGACGTTTGAAGTTGTAAGAAAATCGTCCGATGAAATTGGATACTCTCCATACACATAATATGAAATATCGCAATATCGAACCTCCGATACATAATTTTCACATAATTTCTTTATTAGGTTGACCTTATGAATATTTGCAACTATATGCCGTCTAATTTCGGTAGAAAAAAATTTCAATTAATTTTCACAAATTTTGCAGGTCGGGACCTGCGTTGTTTTTCCGTCCGAAAAATACGAAACAAAAAAAATCATTGTTCCAAATATTGGACTATTGTACCAATTATGATAGGTTATTTAATTCTGAATAAAATCCGTTTAAATTGAGTCAAAACTACGTCTGGTTTTCCTGTAATCGACGTTTGAAGTTGTAAGAAAATCGTCCGAAGAAATTGGATACTCTCCATACACATAATATGAAATATCGCAATATCGAACCTCCGATACATAATTTTCACATAATTTCTTTATTAGGTTGACCTTATGAATATTTGCAACTATATGCCGTCTAATTTCGGTAGAAAAAAAATTTCAATTAATTTTCACAAATTTTGCAGGTCGGGACCTGCGTTGTTTTTCCGTCCGAAAAATACGAAACAAAAAAAATCATTGTTCCAAATATTGGACTATTGTACCAATTATGATAGGTTATTTAATTCTGAATAAAAATCCGTTTAAATTGAGTCAAAACAACGTCTGATTTTCCTGTAATCGACGTTTGATGTTGTAAGAAAATCGTCCGATGAAATTGGATACTCTCCATACACATAATATGAAATATCGCAATATCGAACCTCCGATACATAATTTTCACATAATTTCTTTATTAGGTTGACCTTATGAATATTTGCAACTATATGCCGTCTAATTTCGGTAGAAAAAAATTTCAATTAATTTTCACAAATTTTGCAGGTCGGGACCTGCGTTGTTTTTCCGTCCGAAAAATACGAAACAAAAAAAATCATTGTTCCAAATATTGGACTATTGTACCAATTATGATAGGTATTTAATTCTGAATAAAAATCCGTTTAAATTGAGTCAAAACAACGTCTGGTTTTCCTGTAATCGACGTTTGATGTTGTAAGAAAATCGTCCGATGAAATTGGATACTCTCCATACACATAATATGAAATATCGCAATATCGAACCTCCGATACATAATTTTCACATAATTTCTTTATTAGGTTGACCTTATGAATATTTGCAACTATATGCCGTCTAATTTCGGTAGAAAAAAATTTCAATTAATTTTCACAAATTTTGCAGGTCGGGACCTGCGTTGTTTTTCCGTCCGAAAAATACGAAACAAAAAAAATCATTGTTCCAAATATTGGACTATTGTACCAATTATGATAGGTTATTTAATTCTGAATAAAAATCCGTTTAAGTTGAGTCAAAACAACGTCTGGTTTTCCTGTAATCGACGTTTGAAGTTGTAAGAAAATCGTCCGATGAAATTGGATACTCTCCATACACATAATATGAAATATCGCAATATCGAACCTCCGATACATAATTTTCACATAATTTCTTTATTAGGTTGACCTTATGAATATTTGCAACTATATGCCGTCTAATTTCGGTAGAAAAAAATTTCAATTAATTTTCACAAATTTTGCAGGTCGGGACCTGCGTTGTTTTTCCGTCCGAAAAATACGAAACAAAAAAAATCATTGTTCCAAATATTGGACTATTGTACCAATTATGATAGGTTATTTAATTCTGAATAAAAATCCGTTTAAATTGAGTCAAAACTACGTCTGGTTTTTCCTGTAATCGACGTTTGAAGTTGTAAGAAAATCGTCCGATGAAATTGGATACTCTCCATACACATAATATGAAAATCGCAAT
>CAVNVL010000127.1:0-62586 GCA_963691935.1 Nephrotoma guestfalica | reverse complement strand
AGATTAAAATATCCTTAAATCAACCGTCACTTGCCTACACAGTACTATATTAAAATTGCTACTAAAAATTACAGTGTTTTTTATCTGTACCAACCTTAGAATTCAATACACATTTTAAATTAGAAATTTTAATACCTGTCGTGTAGCTGGAAATATAAACTTATAGGTACACATATTCTTAAAAAAAACCGCATTTGAAATAAATAATACAGGTACATATGTATTTGATTAAAACGGTTATATAAACGGGTAGGCATCGCAACAACAATACAAGGTATAAATATACACGTCTAAATATTTACTTTTGATTACCTTTTCGCATGTTTACCAAAAAGATTGAGGAAAACCCAAAAATGTAAATTTTAACTGTTTTATTTGTTAAATAAATATTTAATGATGTTAGATTTGACAAAACATGAGTTACAAAAACAAATTTTATTTTAAATTTGGCCATAAAGAGATGTTGTTGTCATTGCAGAACTTTTTGGTACGTCAATTGTAATTTTTACTGGAAATTCAAACAGAAAATGCGGTTGGCTTTGAAATTTACATTTTAAATTACTATAAAACAAACATCATATTAGATGTACCTAGATTTTTGACATGTGTAGGTGTATCATGGTAACATTCGTTCGTTCCCAGTATACAAATTATTCCTAACATTCACTATGAACTAACATTTTACTGCGTTATTAAAATATTAATAAATATTTGAACAATAAATATCAATAAATTAGATCTACGGAATGCTTATATTCGATTTAGTGTAGAGGTAAGATACACATTCTTCATTGCTAAAATGTTTGCATTAGATATCACAGACGGTGAAAATATACAACATTAGAAAAAACTGTGCAATATGTTTTTATTGATTCAAGACAATCTTAGAAATATCAAACAACCCGGAACTCCGGTTATCGCAAAACTGAAGTAATTTTGTACATGGAGCTTAAGTAAGATAGATTGTATTATTAGGATTTTTAAAAAACTAAAAAACTTAACAAGTTCCAAAAACTCACAGTAAATTAGCACCGCCTACTATTTTTGTAGACAATTTTCTACATTGCGTGTATTGAAAATGTAATTTTGTTTAAACTAGGAGAGATTACATGAGATGGTAAGTTCCTATTAATACGAAAATTATCAAAATTATACTTGTGTAAATACTATTTCGAGCATGCCCGATCGTTTGGTGCTAAAAGAAATTAAGTCCGAATGCTAGTTGTAGTATTTAAATACGCATACGTTTAGTCCAATACGTTTAGTGAAAAAAGAAGCAAGCAACTGAGTCTGTAGAACACACTAGAAGAAATGAAATCACAAACTAGTTTCAATAAAAGAGTAGAAGAAAACCTTGATCGAGTGTATCAAAATATAAATTATATAAAACGAATTATAAACAAAAGAAATGAATAAAACAATACGAATTGTAACCTGCACATGGATTTTGTTGCCTTTTCAAAATCAATTCAAGTTGAATTTTGTGTACGTATACAGTGTATAATATACACTTTTAATATTGTGTGCTGTCATTTTGTATCATTGTGTGTGTGCAAATCCACATGAAATTTTCGCCAAAATGTTGACCCGATTTTATAAATGATACTATCGGTAGAGGAAACAATACATTTCCTCTGCTCGCTAGCAATGGAAAAAATGACAGCTAGATATTTAAACATTCAATGTTTGTTATTCATTCGAATAAGTTGAAATTAAAAATTAATTTAACTAGCGTTTGTTTGATATCTTAATTTATAAAATAATATTAAAAAATGGTAAGTACAAATTCTTTTAATTTTTAATAATTTCCAGTGAAAAATCTTGAAATTTTAATTCCGCTTGTAAATGAGTCATGTACAAGCAAGCCGGGATAATTTTATCAATAAAAATAAATTAAAAATCTAAACAAATCAAATTGTATGTGCTTAGTTTCTAATAGTTATGTTTGGTGCGTCGGATTAAATAAAAAATTCTATCATTTTTAATAATTTCCAGTGAAAAATCTTGAAATTTTGATTTCGTGATTTTATAAATATTTTAATTCTTTTATATTTTATTTAATTCTAGGCCCGTATGACACCGCAGCAACGCACAATTTTGGTGAACTTTGTCGAGGAGAACTTCGAAGTACTTTTTGGTGTAGGTACCTTCGAGGGCAATAGAACTCGAACGGCTCTTTGGCGGTCGATTACAGTCACGTTGAATAACGCTGGCGTGACACGGACCGAAGACCAGTGGAAGCGGGTAAAATTTAATTTATATACCTACTTAATAAATTTTTTATTAAACAAACATTTTTTTCCATTTAGACTTGGCAGGATTTAAAAAAGCCGTCAAAAAAAAATATCAACGGAGAAGAATAGCTCAAACTGCTACTGGGGGTGGGGTTGTACCAGATAATCTCGAGTTATCTGATCTCGAGGAGCGAATAGTTTGCACTGTGTGGTCAACACGTATTTGATGGCGAACAGCAGTCAGGGAATTTGGAGGCAGACCTGCTGTAAGTACATATATATAAATTTTGTAATGAGTATATAAATATATTTAACTTTTAATTTTTTTTTATATTAGAATTCACAACCCACACACCAACAGTCGCAGTCTACGGCAGGACTACCGACACAATCTTTACCACAATTACATCATATACAAGTAATTTTTTTTAATTATTAATATATTATATTTTTAATTTTGATTTATGTTTTTCACCTTATGATTCTCAACAAGCCCAGTCCTTGGCGTGTACTACATCAACACAATTAGGGCTTCATCGTGTAGAAGTAAGTAAATTTTATGATTGGTATATAAATATTTAACTTTTTATTATGATTATTTTTTCAATTAGAATACTGAAGTCACACAGCCGGAGGAGCAAATGGATACAGAATCAACAACACAATCGGCGCTATCGATCCCGAATTAAGAAGCGATAGTATAGAAGTAAGTATACATAAATTGTGTACATGTTTAGTTAAGTGTAATATTAGTTTTTATTTTGATTTCACAACCGAGAGTCGCATCAACAATGGAATCAACACCACCATGTCCAAGATTCTCACCTTTAGTAAGAGAATCTGAGGTTCATCGGCCAGGCCCTTCCAGTGAACGAGTTCGACAACAACGTGCTCGTATAAACGAGATTCTACCACCTCGGGACCAACGACACATGAATAACGACCCAAGAAGCGTAAGTTAAGTAAAACCAATGATTTATTCAAATTTTAAAGCTATATTTTTGTTTACAGAGAAGTTTGGCAGCAACATCTGTGATTCGATCCATCCACCTCCAAGAGCGCACAGTTGAATTAATGGAAGGCATGAGGGCACAAGGCGAAAGGACCAACACGATGCTGGAGGAAATCAGAGCACAAGGACAACGGACAAACATGGTGCTAGAAGAATTGAGAGCACAAGGCGAAGCAACAAACCGCTTACTACAGGAGTATTTACGTTCACTACCAAAATAGGATTATTTTTCTTATAATTTGGTAATGTAATTTAAAACAAATATTTAATTTCTTTTCTCTTTATTTTTAGATTCCCGCTGCGTCTCTTCAATCAACATAAGTCTGCGATATGGCCACCAAAATTATTAAAATGAAATGTACGTATATAGTATTAAGTATTATAAGTATATTATATAGAATTTAGAAAATAAACTGTTTTGAAATTTTTAAATGAAATTTCTTATGAATTAAATTTTTTATTAAATACAAATAAATGTTTACTTTTTAAATTAAATGCAGTTAAATGTTTCATTCAATAAACTTATATTATAAAGTATTATTTTAAGATAATAAATTAAAAAAATTAAATTTTTTATTAAATATAAATAAATGTTTATTATTAAATGTTCTAATTTTTAGTTGTTAAATACTAAATAAAATATTATTAAAAACATATTTCGTCTTTTTAATTGTACTTTTTTATATAAATAAAATTGATTTTATTAAAATAAAAAAAATAATTAAATACAATTTGACTTTTTGTTTCAATTCACCTATAATCATCATTCAATAATATGTTCTTCCTGTATTAAATTGGCCAAGAATTCCCTATTGCGCTCACCAGAAGTTGAGTTTTCTTCTGATGCACGAATTGGAACACTATCATCGTCGTCAATAATCTCAAAATCATCTATTGGATAGTTGTGGTCTATTAGGAAGTTGTGTAGAGTGACGCACGAGTGTATAATTTTGGCGGCTTTGGCATGGTCGTAATGTAAATGGCCGGATGTTCTTTTGAGGCACCGAAAACGAGATTTTAACAACCAAAGCAACGTTCTATGCCATTTCTGATCTTCCCATGTACGACATTAAAACTTATTTGGGCATCTGTTGTTGCTTCTTTGTAGGGTACCATCATGTATGGTTTTAATGCATACCCACTGTCACCTGTGTAAAATAAGAATAATTTGGTTGTTTAAATAATTTTGAAATATAGTAAAAGGTTAAATTACCGAAAAGCCAAGTCTTACTATCCTGCAAGTTGAGATCCTTTATTATAGGGACGATGGTACTTCCTCCCCAAATAAATGAATCATGCGTCGATCCGGGAAATCTTGCATTCACGTTCATGATCCGCATGTTGTAATCACATATCTATAAAAGAATAAAAATTCACGTTAATACTAAAAATTTAAGTACATTAACAAGAAAGTTAAGCAAACATTACCATTGGTACATTAATCGAATGGAAATTTTTACGATTAAGGTACGCATATTCGTCTTTTTTATTTAGATGAGCCATTGCGATATGCGTACAATCGATTAGACCCACAATTCCCGGAATTCTGTATTTTATAAAAAATTCGTTCTTTTTATGATTGGCGTCTGCCAATGTATAGGGAAATTTTACACGATCTAATATTAATTTAGAGCCAATGACCTCACTTATTTTTGCTATCGTTTTGGAAAGTTTGCTTTGGCTCATTACAGCGAAAGCATCCAACCCCACACGACGCTGATGGCTCCCACTTGCAAAAAAATTTAGGGAAGCCAACACCTCCACATGTAGTGGGACCGCAGAAATATTTCCTGTTGGTTCTTCAATATGCGGCTTGATTTCTTCAATTAGCTGCATAACTAAATGTTTCGGCATCCGATAATTATCGATGAAACTGTAACAATCACATACAACTTTGTATTAAAATTTCCTTCTATATCTCATATAATCAATGTATGATTCTTATTAATTAAAAATATAACCTACCAGCGATCCGAAATATCGAAAGGATTCAAAGTATCTCGTAGATACTCATTATAACGAGCAGTTTTTACTTTTCTGTCGTAGTACAGAAACGGAACTATATTGTTCATTATTATAATTTTATTTTACAAATTAACACGACGGATCACTATAACTTTGAAATTTAATAGTCACGAAATTTTTAACACAAGAAATCAATTTAACAATTTTAATTAACACAAGAAATCACTATTATTATTATTATCGTTTTTTAAACACAAACTAAGGAGAAATACGCGCTCGAAATAAAATGACAAGTGGTGTTTCAAATGTCAAAAACAATGTAAAACAAAAACACTTACTAACACGAACACGACACCACTACTATTACGTTCCGGTAAAATTCAAGTTCAATTGTAAAAAGGCAACAAAATCCATGTCCTGGAATGCAAATGGGATATTACATCACATTCAAGAACTAGATATATTTTTAAACATGCATAATATAGACATATGTCTCATATCAGAATCCCAATTCACTAAAACTTCATTCTGTAAAATAGAAGGATATAATTGCTACCATGTAATACATCCAAAGAACAAAGCTAGAGGTGGATCAGATATCCTCATAAAAGATCATATAAAACATAACGAAGAACTTAAAGTCGAGAAGCTCACCATGCAAGTCACAATAATCAAAATACAATTAAACAATAATAAAACATAGTATCTCAGCAATATACTGCCCTCCAAGATACAATTTCAAACAAGTGGATTATACTAATCTTCTCAAAACACTAGGAAATGTCTTTTTAATTGGAGGTGACTATAATGCAAAAAAATATCTATTGGGGATCACGGTTAACGACTGCTAAAGGAAAAGAACTGTTCGCAGCAGGCAAACAACTAAAATGCGAGTTTCACTCAGGCGGTACACCGACCTATTGGCCTACGGATATCAGTTGTAACGTCAACCACCGCTTACGAACGTGGAGCGTTCCAAGTTGGGTTGGTTTAACTTCCCTGATATACATTGCTACAAACAAAGTCGATATTCAGAATACGCGGGAAAATCTTGTTTTTAGTATGTATGTAGGTGTAATTGAATGCAACTTGATTATCCCGTACCAATTTGATGGAATATAAAAGAAAACACATTTTTGGATGCGGAAGTTAGTTAGTTGCTAATTATTTTTGGATATAAAAATATCAATATCGTGCGATACCAAAAAATTTTCTGAAACGTGTTGTCGGTAATTTTTTGTAGTTTATTTTACTTAAAGTGGAAAAAAAAATTAACGAAAAAAAATTATTAAATATTTAACTGTGATGGTGTGAAACTAACCAAATCTAAATTGTGTTAAGATTTTAGATAGATGTATTTATACTTAAGTTTATACTAAATTATATGCATAAAGTTATACTAAATTATAAAGTGGGTTAAACTCTGTAAATTATTTTATTTTATTTTTATTTTTTTTTTCTCAACCAAAAATCATACATCAACAGTTAACAATTAAAATGTAACAAAACAGACAGGCTAAGAAATTAGGTTAATCTATGTCAAAGACAGTAGCGATTAACCTATTACAGTCATCAAAAACAAATTAATTGTAATGTGGGGATATAAAATAATTCAATCATATCATTATAACTATTAAGTAAAAAATTAACAAAAATTAAAAAAGTACAAATTTAATTTAATATAAAAGCATTAAAAATTGAAAACATTCATATGCAATAAAAACTTATCTAGCAAACATAAATTCAACATCTCTATTATTCAGCAACCAAACCTTCACATGACTATTAAACTTATTGGTAGATATCATCAATCGTAAGTACAACGGCAAACGATTAAAAAATGTAGGCGCAGATACTAGATAAAACTTACGAAATAATTCTGTAGCAAATCTAGGGATTGTAAATAAGCTTCGGTAGTTGCTGCGCACATTATAACAAGCTATTAATCTCAACAACCGTTGTCCACTTCTTGAATAAAATAATTTTAAAACTCTAAAAATGTAAAGGTGTTTAACTGGTAATATCTTGCATTCCAAAAAAATAGGCCAAGTATGATCTCGTCGACTCTTAAAAAACATGACACGTAAAATATACTTTTGTAAAATGAAAAGAGGTCCCAAGGTATTCATATAACTCCCTCCCCAACATGGTAAACCATAGCTCAAGCGGGATTCAACGCAGGCATAATAAAAAATTTTCAATATTTGAGATGAACAAAATTTGCGTAATATATAAATAGCTCTCAGAGCACAATTAAGTTGTTCCTTAATCTTCTGACAATGAATTTTCCAATTTAAATTAGTGTCAAGATTTAATCCTAAGTATTTATATGAATTCACTGTTTCAATTTTATTGCACGTGACACCACAATTACTTAAATCACAATTATCTATATGATAGAAAATCAATGGAATATAACTCCGATATGAATCACCAAGCAATTTAAAAAACATAACCTTACTTTTTTCACTTAGTAGCATGGAGTGGGCATCAAACCACAAACGTAAGACTTTCATGTCAGAATTAATCTTGCTTGTAACTGCATCTGAACTCAAATCACTATAACTTAGAGCTACATCATCAGCAAATGCAGTTATTTTACCATTTAAGTTTAACAAGAACAGGGAATTAATATAAATTAAAAATAACAGAGGTCCCAAAATAGAGCCCTGGGGTACTCCATATTCAATTCTGTGAGGAACACTGTAACAGTTACCCACTTTAACCATAAAGTTCCTGTTGCTTAAGTAAGAGCTGAACCATCTCAGCGAAACACCTCGAACACCAATCGACTGAAGTTTAAGCAATAGAAGTTTATGATCAACCATATCAAAAGCTCTTTTAATATCAATAAATACTGCAGCCACACATTTCTTATTATTTAGATTAATGTGAATGTCACTTAAAAAATGTGTTAACAATGATTCAGTGTTTTTCCCAGCTGTAATCCCGTGTTGATTATCATTTAATACTTTATGTTTTTTTAAAAATGACTCCACTCGGGATTTCATTGCTTTCTCCATAATTTTTAAAATTGTAGGCTGAAGAGCAATTGGACGGTAATTATCCATGATGTCTGTTTTTCCTTTCTTAAATACTGGAACAACAATTGCTGTTTTTAAAGAATCAGGAATAACACCAAAACTAAAACATTGATTAATAAAATTCACTAAAATGGGGGTAACGCAGTTAGCAGTAAGTTTAATCATATTAGAATTGAACCCTAAAACATCATAACTACTACTACATTTTAAATTATTAATAATTGAAACAACTTCAAAATCCACCACAGGATGAATAAAAAAACTTTCCTTGACATAATCAAAAACACAACAGTTAAAAGAAGAAGATGACTTAAAAGATGCTCTTAAATTATGAATAATGCGTGAGAAATATTTACCAAACCCATCAGCAATAGTTTTCGAGCCAGACAGAATTACCAAATCAATAGATATTACTTCAACAATCCTGTGACAAGATCTATTCCCTAAAATGTCATTAACCAGAGACCAAGTCCTTTTACTATCACCATTACAGCTATTAAATTTAAAGCTATAGTAACTGTGCTTATTAGAAACAACATTGTCATTATCTTTTCTGCAAAGTTTAACATAATATTTACGGAGTTTAACGTTTTCTGGATGTTTCTTACATTTTCTTCCAATTTTTTTCTTTTTACTCATTAAACATAATAAATTATCAGAAATCCATGGCTTAAGCTTAACCTTAGAACTGTGTTTAGTAACATTAATACAACAGGATTCAGCTATACGACTAAAAATTGAACTAAAATTAGTTAGAATTAATTCAGGATCGTTAATGAAAAGCCACGGTGAAAAGTCATATTCAGAGATATTAGCTATAAACTTTATTTTATCAAATTTTTTCCAAATTAAAGATTTATTTGAAGGCAATTTAGAACAAAGAGCAATGTCAATTTTAAGTAAATGGTGATCCGAAATATGAAAGTTATACAGAGAAGCATTGCAATTGGTTAAGTTACTAACTCGAGCAAAACAGTGATCAATACAAGTTGCAGTGCTACTAGTAATTCTAGTAGGTGAATTAATTAATGATTGAAATCCAAATGAAGACAGCATAAATAAATATTCATCACTCTGTGGAGGTAAATCCAAAATATCAATATTCATATCACCCACAATAATAATATTTTGATTATTAAACCTAGATAAAAATTCCGTAAAATCAGAAACGAAATTTGTAACTGAAATGAATTGCAACCTATAAACACAAACAAAAATATATGTCATGTTATTTAATGTCACCGATAATTTAATTATATCAGCCGAATTCAAAGATATCGATTCATACACACAATTCAAATGACAATCGTAAAACGCACATACACCACCAGCTCTATAATTGTTATTACAACAACCAACGGTATAGTAATCAGGAATTTTATAGAAGTCTAACTCATGATCATAAATCCAAATTTCAGTTAAAAAAATTATTGAAGGTAATTCATTAAAAGAAGCTATGTTAACAACAAGTTTATCGAAATTTTCACGCAAACTGCGAATATTTTGATGTAAAACTGAAAAATTAGAGATGTTGAAATTAGAAAAATTACAAATATTAGTATTAATGGATGAATTGGAATTATCTGTTTGAGAATTATATAAGTGACATTGAAAGGAACCAAATGAATCATTCATAATTACAAGTTAATATAAATTTGAAAATCTACTTATTATATAACTCAAGGTCACTTATTGTATCAACAGTATATATACTTCCCAGTTCATCCATTTTCAAACAAATTCGACCATTATTATACCAGACGCGGTGGCACTTCTTTGATTTCATCATTTTCCAGGCCTCAGTGAAAATTTTTCGTTTAGCGGCACATAGACTATGGTTGACGTAAATAAGGTTACCAGGCGACAATCCAAGCTGGGCAGTAGAAAACTCTTTTCGTCCTTTTTTTGCTCGCATTATATTAACCTTAACCATTATGCGAACAAACTTAACTTGGATAATGTTCCTAGGTTTATACGATGTTGATGACGACTTAACATTAAATATGGAATCGATGTCATTCTCGGCAACTTTAACGTTTAGACATTTATCCAACATATTTATAATTGCTGGTACCAATTCGGTTTCATTTATTTGCGGTAATCCTATAATGTCAATGGCGTTGTTGTATTGATATTGTTCCACATTAGTCAGTCGGATCTGCATCTTACGGTTTTCGTTGCGAAGGTCATCGTTCTCTTTAGTTAAACAATCCATTTTTTTTTAATAACTTTTCTTCAAGCACCGTAATTTTTTCATTCAATAAATTAAATTGATTTAAAAATTCTTGTTTCATTGATGAAATTTCATTACTAATATTAGGTGTTAGCTGGTTCAAATTTCTAGTGTTTGTACACGATTTTTGTTGGGGACTATTTATTGCCTCGTTCGGTTTATTATTTCTGCGTTTTTTTAAACAGTTATTGCAAAACCAAGGCTGTTTATTTTCAATCATAAAGTCTAAGTCGGCTTTAATTATATTTAAACAAGCACCATGGAATATTTGCGAGCACTCAACACATTTAATTTTATTGTCCTTGGCTCTATCCACTGTTAAATTGCATATACCACAAGACGCCATTATGTAAAATATTAAACTGCACAACAAAATTAGAAAATACTGGTTGCTATTATAAAAATTATTCAATATTTAGGTTCACAATTAAATTTATTATAATAATGATAATTTTAGTTATTCAGCTCACAAATTCTTAGAAAAAAAAGCACATAATCACAAAACCATTATAACACAACGGTAGCAAATTGGTAACAGTTTATTGCATTATTGATTGAACAACATAATGTTAGAAATTAATATCACATGGACATCACTGTTTGTATATTAAAACAACTATTATATATATATTTATCACTTGAATCAATACTGTAGTAACAACTATGATATGAATATCAATAAAATATAACTTAAAAAAAAAAAATAATAATAATTATAACTATTGAACAGCTATTAAAATCGTTGTTGACCCCACGACAGACAACGATCGATATGAATAGTTATGATATAAATTAACAACGACACATATAAACGCCAAAATAGTTTCAAAAATAAATAAATAAAATACAAATTAAAACGAACGAGAATTACGAATCACTACGCAAACAAAATAAAAATTAACTTAACATGTGGTCGCTTGTATTAATACATAACGGGAAATAATAGTCAGTATATACGTCATAATTAACAAAAAAGGTGACCAGTGGTGCAGTAATACAAAATAATTGTGCAGTGCTAATTGAACTAAACTCGGTGTAATAATATTCAATCGTACGAACGAGTTACAAATTAAAAATCAATAATAGTTCTTTATTAATTAATAACTTTAATAATAATAAAATCGAAAAATAATAATAATAAATGGTAATAAAATCGATAAACTGACAAGTGGTGCTTTTATAAATGTATAAGCAAAAATGTGTTAATGGATAAAAACAGTAAAACAATAATAGTGCATTATTATAGTTATTCCGCTATAATACTCGTAATACTACATATAAAATCGCTAACATCGTGGGACATCGGTCGCAGTTAATCAACTTTAATCAAGGTTTTTTTTTATATATATATATATTTCAATCATATAATCTTATAATTTATTAATTGATTTCTTTCATTTTATTAAATAAATTTGGTGGTGGTTGTAGATATAATATTATTTCAATTATTATAAATTCATTTTGCCTGACGTCAGTTTTATAGTTGTAGTTAGAAACAAATTTGATTTTTTTTATTTTCACCATCTTGGTATTTTCTTCTTGTTAATTTTAAAATAAAATTTATAATGATCTTGGTAAAAATATTCAATGTAACTGTTTTCTTCTAATTTTTTTTGGGTTATTTATTTTTCGCAAATTTTTTTTGAATTCCACTATTGCTATTGCTTTCAGTATGAGAAGCTAAAAGCTTTAATTGCAGGAAGAGGGGGTAATTGTGATCCCAAACGTGGTTAGGTAAGTAGGTTCGTCTCTTGTATCTTTTTTTTGCAAAAACTTGTCTTTTCACTATTTTTATTTTTGTTAGTGGTCTAACCAGCAAATATTGATCTTCGAAAACACCACACCCGACCTTGAAGCTTAGCCGGCAATCATGACCACTTCGAAGCTGTCAATGTATGAATTTAATATTTCAGTAACGGAAGGCAAACATTAGGAAGCGAAACGCCTCACTACACCCTCGTGCCAACAATTCCGTTACACAGTAAGACTCCAGATCTTATATACTTCTTTATGACCAGGGGGATTTCAGATAATTATATCCATGTCATTCACCAGCTATTATAATACTTAGCCAAACAATGATTATGAAAGAGAGCAACCCGAAATTAACGAGCTCCAAAACCAAGAATTAGTCTGCAGAACCCAATACAGGGACCAGCTCAAATAGAAGACGAACTAGATTAGCTGATCCATAATACCCAAAGTGCTGCGTGGGAAAGCACTCCTAATAATAGTAAGGAAATGAAACGCAATGCTAGCTATCCAGAGGAAGTGAGACAACTTCTTAAAAATAAAAGAAAAGCACGGAAGAAATGACAAAACATTGCAACCCGGAAAATAAGAGGATATTTAACCATTTTTGCAACAAATTAAAATACCTAATAAAAGACATTAAAAATCAGTCAGTTAATAAATACCTCAGCACTCTAACTGGGCAAAAAGATACTGATTATTCATTATGGAAAGCAACTAAGAATTTTAAAGGACCCAAACTTCAGGTTCATCGAATTAAAAATAAAGAAAATTGGTCTCGAAATGCTAAACAGAAAGCAGGTTTGTTTGCAAGTCACCTTGAAGAGATATTCCTACCTTACCTCAAACAAACGGAAGAGGAAAATATCACCCCGATAAAAAAACAGGATGAAATGAAATTTACACCTGTAACAGATAATAAAAGTGTTACCGGAGCAAGCGTTGAGGACACTAATGCATATAATTAATGCAGTATTTCGACTAAGGTATGCACCAAGACAATGGAAAGTTGCAGAAGTAATTATGATACTTAAGCCGAACAAACCTCCGAATGATAAAGCTTCATACAGGCCAATTTCTCTCAATTTCTCTGCTACCGACATTATCGAAACTATTTGAAAAGGTTCTTCTTAAAAGACTAAAATCAATTATCGAAGAAAGGAATCTTATCCCCCACATCAGTTTGGATTTAGGGAAAAACATTCTACGATTGAACAAGCACGTCGAATTACTGATATAATCGAGAAATCTCTAGAAAGCAAACAAATATGCTCAACTATATTCCTTGATGTAGCGCAGGCATTCGATAAAGTGTGGCACCAGGGGTTATAATTCAAACTTCATCGAGATCTTCCAGAACAATTTTTCAAATTCTAAAATCATACATATCAGAGAGGCACTTCCGAGTAAAGTATGAGAATGAATACTCCCAACTAAAAAGAATAACAGCCGGAGTACCACAAGGGAGTGTTTTTGGGCCAATCCTTTATCTCCTATATACTAGAGATATACCAATTACAGAAGCAACTATGGCGACTTTTGCCGACGACACGGCAATACTTCCAACAGCAAAGAACATCAATGACTCTACTTGTAAATTACAGAAGGCTACTAACCTGATATGTAATTGGACAAAGAAATGGCGAATTAAATTAAATGAAGCAAAATCAATCCAAGTGAACTTTACAAATCTAAAAGTTAATCATATATCAATAAAGATAAACTCGATAGTAGTACCGCATGCAAACACTGCTAAATACCTCGGCATGACTTTAGATGCTAAACTTAGATGGAAGGAACACATAAAAAATAAGAGAGAAGAACTAAACATAACATTTAGAAAAATGCAATGGCTCTTAGGGAGACAATCTGAACTAGCATTCCATAACAAGCGGCTGCTGTACAAACAAATCCTGAAACCTGTATGGACATATGGTAGCCAACTCTGGGGTTGTGCCAAGAAAACAAATATCAAAATCATACTAACAGTTCGAAATAAAATCCTGCGATGCATTGTTAATGCATCGTGGTACATTCGAAACGACAACCTCCATCGAGCAGCATGAAAATCTGGACATACGCTGTATGCTGACTACCACACCAACAAGAAGACTGCAAAGAACCAAATCACTGGACTTATCGCGACCAGGAGGTCAGTAACTTACTGAGGCGAAAGAACTGAGGAGTGACACGTAACTGGGGATAATCACTTGATTACGCCTAATCAAATACTTTATCATGCAATGTAAAGCAATTACTCAGCCGTAATTAAAAAAAAAAAATTAAAAAAAATCATCGTCTGTAATTTTAACCATTTTAGATATAACATTAGCAAGGCAAAAGTCAATATTTTAGTGATATTTGTTCGAGTTATTTGTGAGTGGTTTTCTGTAAAATTCAATAAAAACTACAGAATTGGTAAATAGTATGATAATGAAGTTTGTGCTAAAAAAATTTCACTGTTAATTTGTAATTTTTCCTATTGGAATTGATTTTCAAAATAAAATTATAAAATTGGACCAATTCTAAATGTTGTGTCGTTGAATCTAGAAATATCTACAGATTTTAGCTGACCTTTTAGAGAAGGTAAATCATATACCTATTCCTAAGATATAAGTAAAGTATATTTTTGAGTTTCGTTCTATTAAAAATTATATTTAGAAATCGAGCATTCTTGACGGGTTTCAAATAATATTCCAGCCAATTTTGGAGATATCCACGGGGTTTCACTAACATTTTCAGATAGATCATCCAATCTACTGAGCCTATAGTGAATATGATAAAATTATGATGGGTTTTACTATGTTTTAAAGATATTAGAAACTTCACAATTTTGATAACTGTTTCAAGTTTAATAAAGAAGAAGTGAAATATATTTACAAGTCCTGGACAAAAAACTTACGATTTTTGTACCGACAATCGTAGAGATGTCAACAGATTCTCACCCATATTTTCAAATTTTATACCGTTATACTGATTGGCATCCGAATCTAATGGGTTTTGCTATGCCTATAATAGCATTCATGTTTTCATTTGAACTGCCATTACCTGCCAGAACCTACAACTTTTAGAATTAGTTCAATTTTATAATTTTAATTTGAAAATAAATTCCAATAGGAAAAATAACAAATTAACAGTGTAATTATTAATAATATTTGTAATATTAATTCAGGATCAGAAAGGATCAGATCAAGCGTCCAGAAATACGGCCATTTTAACAAAGTCCCTTGGACCCAAAAAGCTGAAAAACCTGAAGATAGATATGTATTTGCATTTCTAAGAGTGCATTCGAAATTAGTTTTAATAATTTTATGGGCTATTACAATTTGAGTTCATATTTTGAAGCACAACATTGATAATTCAATTTAAATGTAGAGTTTATAAAGGAACCCAATAGCCCAAATTTATTAAGCAAATAACCTCAAACAATTGAAAATACCAGTAATGAAGTTGACGATTCAAAACAAACAAAGAAATATCTAGAATAAAAATTTCAGTAATGTTAAATTACATTAGTTAAATCGCCACAAAAATGCTAAGCTCATAAGATCATAAACTTTTAATTACTTCTCAATTTTAGTTGTATATACGGTAAGGGTAGCAGAATCCAAGGGAATTTCCTAAAATTCAGCACATATGTTGTTGACTCAATGGACTATCAGCTAATGAGATCGTGAGCTGATTGGGAAAATCTGTTTTAATATTTTTTCGTAGAGCATAAACATTTACTTACTTCTCAATTTTAGTTTATATGCCATAAGGGTAGCAAAATCCAAGGGATTTTCCTAAAACTTGGTGCACGTGTTGTTGACTCAATGGATTAACAGAAAATCGCAAAGAGATCGTGGATTGATTGACAAAATCTATTTTAAGTTTTTTTTCATAAAAGTAAACTTTTTGTTACTACGTGAACTTAGTTTACATTTCTCATCTCTAAACAAATGTTAAATCAAATTACGGCAATGTTTGTTGTAAGTATTTCTTTTTTTTTGTTTTGAATTGTCAGCTTCGTTACTGGTATTTTAATTTGTTTGAGGATATTTGCTTATTTAATTTTGGCTTTTGGGTTCTTGGCTAACATAAAAATAGCGTGAGACCGATGGTATTTGGGCGAAATTGCCTTTAGTATTCTTTATTGTACCGACGGTGAATCTTAATAAATAATCGCTATTTTCAGTTATATAGGCCGTACAGGTAGTAAAGGCCCAGGGATTGTGTTGAATTTGTTTACAGTGACAGTAATTACGAATTATCTGACTTAAAAATACTTTGACACCATTGTTGTTTTGCGGAATTGTCTGTTCTTTTAACACAACTAGGTTTGTTAATAAATAAATTAAGGTATTTTTGTAATTTTTAATGTTAATTCTAATTAAATTAACTTAAATAATTCATTTTGATTAATCAAATTCTTTAAAATAAATAAATATTTCTTTATTAATTTTTAATCATGTTTAGTCATGTTTATGTTCATAAAATGTATTTAATATTTTACTTTTGTTTTCTATTGTAATGGGTTTTATTGTGATTGTTCCGTACACATTGGTATCTACAGCTGCATTGCTGTCTTGCATTGCTGTGCATTGCTATCTTCAGTCTGCTCGAATTAAATACACAATCATAGGAAACTATTCCATTTAGCGTCAAATCTGGGTGACAAACGACTATGATAATCGACATCTACTTATACAGAATCAGCTTCCCAACCACTCCATACTTTTGTCCGTTATCGCTGAACCGCGGATTTTCAAATCAATAATCTCATCCGTTCAAAACTGATTGTTGGGATTCTCACAAATTTTCCATCTATGAGTCAAAAATTGGAACGGACGTATCGGTTAGATTTGTAAGATTTTACAAATTGAAAATCTCTGTAATTTATATTCCAAGCCTTTATACCATACTCTGTCAAAGGCCTGTGCTACATCCAAGATATTTGAACATACTTTCCTATTTACATGATCGTCCGTGCGTGATATTAATTCATTTAAGATATTTTCGGCTTTTCGGACAAAATGTTATTTTTAGTGGCATGCATACAAAGGCAAAGTCGTAAACATTGTGTGAGCGCTTTAGGAAGGGCATTAGCCACCAATTGCGGAATATTATAAATTGTCATTGATTTCCCCGGATGGTTTCGCATCCATACATCTTGCACATTGGACAAATATTTTTGAAAAGGACCATATACGCTTCGATCCAATAGTTACATTTTATGTGAACTATGGGGTGGAAATGAAAACATCACAACTCCGTGTTCTTTAGGCAAGTTTATGGTATTAATGGCCGTGATTATCGAAGAGCGACTGAACGAGTCAAAGAAGGTCGAACATGATGGATAAAATGATGCATAAATTGGAAGAATTCTTCAGTTGTCATCCAACTAGATTTATTTCCTGAGCCTATCGATCCATTCGGTTCATCAGGGATAAAATGATGTTGATAACGCTTTCGCGGAAATATAGATGGTACTTACAGCAACACATACTGTTACCAGTTGTCCTCTTTCAGCTGATGTTATCCCTCCAACCTGTTTGGTTCCTTTTTATGCTATAACTTTGCACAGTTTCTGTACAGTTGTGACACCGCACAACCGTTTATCCACGTTCCAGATATCGCTAGCAGCAAAATTAAATGTTTCCTTTACTGTACTCAGTAGATCAAAGAAATCGTTGACGCGAATACGATTAAACCCCATTTTACGACCAAAAGTGGTCGTTTCTGGTACGCGAACAAATAAATTGAGGTGTTTAAAAAAAAATGGATAGCCAATCTGGTACTGCTGGCTTGTATATCGACCAGGATTCCGGGATATTTTTTTTTAGAGAAATTGCACACTGATAAGCGAATTTTCTTAGCTCTAAAGCCGTCGGCCAAAATATATCTTGGGCGCGTGCTTTACATATTTGTTTAGTTTATTCCCTTCTTCCTCATTCAACACTGAATTTGTGCGTATCCTTGTTGCTCCATTATCCCTTTCGTCGCATTTGGCCGTTGAGCTTTTTAGACATAGCGCATGTTTGATGGCAAATAGCCATTTCTTTTGCCACGGACCGAACACTTAGGTTTTCTTTGATAACCCGATCAACGGCAGCTTTCATGGTGGTTTCTGAAGTTGGCCCTGGTTTTTTTCTTCTTATAGTTCCTCATGATGGTAAACTTGCTTACTAAACTAAAGCAAATTATAAAATTTCCAACCAGATCAGCAAATTTGCAACGAATTTTTGAATTATAATTAGAGTTTGAACGAAAATGGTAAAATGGTCATTAACACGCCTCCCAGAGATTTGTACTCAGTTCCGTGAGCACTTCTAATAGGCTGCTAAATTGCTCATTTGCTCAGCCTATTTGCTGCTTTCCAACCAGATCAGCAAGTTTGCAACGAATTTTAGAATTTATAATTAGAGTTTGAACGGAAATGGTAAACGGCCATTAACATACCTTCCCAGAGATTTGGACTCAGGTTCCATGGGCACTTCTATAGGTTGCTAAATTGCTCATCCGGCCAGACTGATTGCCACTCTCCAACCAGATCAGCAAGTTTGCAACGAATTTTTGAATTTATAATTAGAGTTAGAACCAAATCGGTAAACGGCCATTATCATGCCTTCCCAGAGATTTGGACTCAGGTTCCGTGAGCACTTCTTTCAGATCAGCAGTTTGCAACGAATTTTAGAATTTATAATTAGCGTTTGAACGGAAATGGTAAATGGCCTTTAACACGCCTTCTCAGAGATTTGGACTCAGTTCCGTGGGCACTTCTAATAGGTGCTCAATTGCTCATCCGGCCAGACTAATTGCCACTCTCCAACCAGATCAGCAAATTTGCAACGAATTTTTGAATTTACAATTAGAGTTTGAACGAAAATGGTAAATGGCCATTAACACACCTTCCCAGAGATTTGGACTCAGGTTCCGTGAGGCACTTCTAATAGGCTGCTAAATTGCTCATTTGGTCAGCCTGTTAGCTGCTTTCCAACCAGATCAGCAAGTTTGCAACGAATTTTTGAATTTATAATTAGAGTTTGAACGGAAATGGTAAACGGCCATTAACATACTTTCCCAGAGATTTGGACTCAGGTTCCATGGGCACTTCTAATAGGTTGTTAAATTGCTCATCCGGCCAGACTGATTGCCACTCTCCAACCAGATCAGCAAGTTTGCAACGAATTTTTGAATTTATAATTAGAGTTTAAACGGAAATGGTAAACGGCCATTAATATACCTTCCCAGAGATTTGGACTCAGGTTCCATGGGCACTTCTAATAGGTTGCTAAATTTCTCATCCGGCCAGACTGATTGCCACTCTCCAACCAAATCAGCAAATTTGCAACGAATTTTTGAATTTATAATTAGAGTTTGAGCCAAAATGGTAAATGGCCATGAACACACCTTCCCAGAGATTTGGACTCAGGTTTAATGGGCACTTCTAATAGGTTGCTAAATTGCTCATCCGCCAATCTGATTGCCACTCTCCAACCAGATCAGCAAATTTGCAACAAATTTTTGAATTTATAATTAGAGTTTGAGCCAAAATGGTAAATGGCCATTAACACACCTTCCCAGAGATTTGGACTCAGGTTTCGGGAGCACTTCTAATAGATTGCTAAATTGCTCATTCTGCCACCCTGATTGCCACTTTTCAACCTTGTTAGCAAATTTGCAACGAATTTTTTATTTCTATTATGATTTTGAACAAAAATGTTAAAGTTGAACAGAAATAATAAATCTAATCAGAATTCGCATGAGAATATTAGTTATTTATTGTACTAAAATGGTTGTAGTTTTGACTATCCATTAAAAGGGTTGCAACTTTGATATCTTATTTATGTAAAATAATTCTTAACTTAATCAATACAAGTTTTATTAATTTATATTTATTATTTAAATATTTAGTTCTTTAAAACTAAATGAAAATGATCAAATGGTTTGATTTAATACTCTTATCTTATTTGCAGATTCATAAACAGTGTACTCGTTCACTAACACAAGCAAAATTCAATCAGAATCTCATAAGAAAATAAATATTCCAATAGGATTTGTATACGTATACGTGTGGAAAAAAATTACAAAAACGACATACGCATACAAATTGAATTTACCTTTAAAGTTTACGAACAATTATTTAGATGGCGTAGGTTGTTACATGTAACAACTTGCATCTTTAATACTGTAACAAGGTACCCCAAAGTGAATTTTTTTTAATAAAATACGTTTTTTACGCATATATTGATGAATGATCATAAAATAAACTATATAAAATTATACTATAATGCACCGATTCATGTATAGCTAATTTATGACCGAAATTACAGATAAAAACACACAAAACAAAAAACATAACAGCTGTCATTTTTTATTTACCATAGGTGAAAACAAAACTTGTCTCTTTCACTGCTGCAGTTTACGTTCGATCACACTGAAATTTTGTAGGCAACTGACAATTTAGAGAGAGATCAAACTACTCATGCACATTATGTGTATTTTCTTTATATTTTTTAAACAAATCGGTATTTAACAACCTGCTCCGTGTAACAATCTGCCCCGATCTTCCTACGTCATATCACTACAAATTCAATAGAACAGGGAAAACTACGATGTGGCAACCTTATCCTGAAAAACAATGGGAAAAACAACAAAAAAAAGTTATAATCTACATTGTCTACTAATATTCTACATACTCTACGGCTAGCCCCCCCCCCCCCCCCGACATTGTCTATGCCAAAATGAATTGTGTACGCTGTTTTTCGACACCAACAAGTAGACAATTACGAATTACGAGTAAACGCACAGCACTGGTGATATTGAACTTCAAATTGGAAAAAAATTTATACATGAACGTTTATTATGTTTCAACAAAATTTTAAAATAAATTCCTTATTAAAATTAAAGGATAACTTATGCACCATAGTCAAAAATGAACAAAAATGTGATGACGTGAACAAAAAATCTTTACTAAGGAACAGACTTGTTTTGAGCGCTTTGTATTTCAATGCTAACACTAATATCGGGTTGAAAGGTTTTATGGTAGAAAGTATTACCATTTTTCACGAATATAAGGCTTTTACATTGTAATATTTATCTTATAAGTCCCGAAACTTAAAGAAGATTTTCATTACTTGCATTCATTTATCTATTATATGCCTCTAGCGAGATTCACCACAGCATTTTTCTTCGAGAAAATGTGAGCTAATAAAGAAGCCTTCATCATCATATTGTTATTATCAATATTGGGTTATTGTTAATTTTAGCATGATAGACTTTTATTCCTACGTGCGACAAATTCTAAATATATAAATTGTAATGTACTGGGGGCATGTCTGATTGTGCTACATGATAACTACGAGTATATAGTTTTACTATACATATTGCACAGTTTCATACCCCATCCAAATATGCTCTACTAGTACAAAGTATGAATATAATAATTTTATTTATTTCCTCTTGTTTAGTTTTTCCAACGTCTAGACGATTCTTAAGAATATTTATTTTTCTCGTACCATAGAATTTTTTATTTATGTATCTTGCTAGTATAGAATAAATACTTCATCAGATGTTGTAGAAATTTTAATACAGGTGATTCTCATTAATTTGCCTAACTTACTAGTATTCAAGTGTGTATTATTTACACTAGCAAATTCGTACCCGCGTGTTACCAATTCAACTGGTAACAGAAAATTATAAACATAAAGTGCTGACATTTACTTTAATCATTATTGCGTCACAATATTGGGGAGGTAAAGAAAATAGTGAGCCTCAAAATCCTAGTAAACTGCTACCAGAACAACGGATATTACCCGAAGACTGGGAACATCTAAACAACTTAGAGCAAGCAGATCCAAACTCTAACACACCGAGCCCCATAGGCATGTTGCTTGGAGCAGATTTTTATCCAAAGATCGTATTGAGTGATATTATAAATCGAAAAACAGATGGTAGATCTTGCACAAAAAACAGAATTAGGATGGATCGTGTTCGAAAAATTCAAAACCTGATATCGATCAAATGATATCGTATAACGATTTAGAAAGTCAGCTCAAGAAATTATCGGGAACTGAAGAAGTCCGCGTAGAACGGGAACTTACCAGTAATGAACAGAGATGCGAAGAGCACTTTCAAAAGAAAGAACTACAGAAGATTAGAAAATGGTGCATACCAAGTATGGTATCAAATGGTAATGCATTTGAAAGTGACGATTTCATATTAGGCGAGTCCAGGAAAAAAGCTACATCACGCCTTCTTTAAGTGGAAAAACAATTAATGAATATATCAAATTGGATCATATGGTAGAAATAAACCAACGTGATATGCAAGTAGAAACTATTTTCTACCACAATAG
Organism: Nephrotoma guestfalica; assembly: GCA_963691935.1. Classification (NCBI taxonomy): domain Eukaryota; kingdom Metazoa; phylum Arthropoda; class Insecta; order Diptera; family Tipulidae; genus Nephrotoma; species Nephrotoma guestfalica. The sequence goes on along the minus strand of CAVNVL010000127.1, from coordinate 40,007 downwards.
GCAGTAATTAATGATGATAGCTCAACAACCAAGCTCAGAGTAGTCTTTGACGCTTCAAAATCGTATAACAGAGAGAAAAGTGCTATCCAAAACTTCCAAACTATTTGACCCCATAAGGTGGCTGGCACCGATTATAATAAAAGCAAAAATATTCATGCCACAATTATAACCATTAGGAACAGGTTGGGACACACAACTGCCCACTGAATTAGAAGCAAAATGGATTTGCTATGCTACCCAATTGCAGAAATTAGAAAAGATAAAGTTACAAAGATGATTAAACCACAACACAGGCGAGTTACACGGTGTCTGTGATGCACTCGAAGACGCACATCCAGCAGTAATTTACTACAAATCTAAAATTACAAACAACCAAAGCAACTTTCGAGCACTTTTTCCACTAAATCAAGTCGTATGTCATGAATAGCACGTTCAATATTGACTTGTAAAGCTTGAAGAGAGTAACATTTATTACAACATAGTGGCATAGCTCAACCCCAAAAATTACCCCTAAGGGATGTAATTTAAAAAAATTATATATTTTTCATCAAACCACGCTTTCTGTATTTCTGTGAATTTTTGTTGTATAGTGGGGATGGTACTAGAATTTTTTTTACAGATTAATTTCAATAAAATGGCATAATTAATCCCCTAGAAAACTACCCCGAATGGGAGCAAACGTTTAAAATCATTGTTTCGTACTGAGGGTGATACTAGAAGTTTTTACAAAATAAATTACAATATAGTGGAATAGTACAATTGCCAGAATCTGCCTCTAAAAAGCTCTTTAAAATAATGATCTTCTGTATAAAGGTCATACCTTTTAAAATTATCACAAAAGCCCAAACCCATAAAAATCTATCAAAATTTATCGAACTTCTTTCTATGCAAGAAACAATTACTCCTGAATTTATTACAACAGCCCACACCCACAAAAATCGATCGAAATATATCAAACTTCCTTCCTATGCAGGAAATAGGTATCCCTGAATTTATTACAACAGCCCACACCTACAAAAATCGATCGCAATGTATAGAACTTCTTTCCAATGAAGAATTAGATATCCCTGAATTTATTACAAGAGCCCACAGCCATAAAAGCCGATAATAAAGTATCGAACTTCCCTCATATGCAAGAAATAGGTATCCCTGAATTTATTACAGCAGCCCACACCCATAAAAATTGGTAATAATGGATCGAACTTCCTTCCTATGCAAGAAATAGGTACTTATTACAACAGCCCACACCCACAAAAATCGATCGTAATGCTTTGAGCTTCCTTCCTATACAAGAATAAAGTACCTCTGAATTTATTACAACAGCCCACATCCATAAAAATCTTTCATTATGCATGGAAATACCTTCCTTTGCAAAAAATAGTTACTTATTTATAGGTGATTATTTATTTGATCACATGATTTATTATAGTGGTGGTATTCGACGATGCCCAACAATTTTAATGTGTACCCTTCTTCATTCGGTATTTCGTATTCCGTGGGAATCGACTGTAGGCTTATAGATAATTCCTCTTTATTAAATAGGACGCCTATGAGAACTGTATCACCTGCGTAATTTTATTAAAAGAATATGTTCTAAATAATATTCTAAAGGTTTTGATTTTTTTCTTCGTGTGATTGTTTCTCGTCAATTTTCTGGTTAAAAATACCAATATTCCGCCAATTATCAAACTCAAGTAGAGCCACGTTAGCCTTAAAATTTTGGTTGTTCCGGGAAAGTAAGCACACTCACTCCTGCCCAAAGCCTTCCTCGCTGTAAGATAAAGAACACTTATCAAGATCAAACTTTTTTGTTACAGGAAATGCAGGAATGTCTTCCTGAAGCAAAGCCATCAATTTTGCACGCAGGACAATCACTGTCTTTTAATTCTCCGTTATCAGATTTTATATCTGTTAAGCCTCGTGCATCGAAATCACGTTTGTTTTGATTTTCCGTTATTTTGGCATTAACAAGTTTCAGTTTACCTTGTAGGTAAATAATATGCCTTTGTACAAAAATATCTACACACACTGGGAGTTCATCTCTTTTAAATATATCATTTTTAATTTTACGGAACAGTTGTTCTACAGGAGCACTTGATGGTCTGATACCATCGAATCTCAAATTACTCGCGACAAAGTTAGTCCACAGTGGGAGTAACGGAATATCTTTCAATAGATATTCAGCAAAGGCCTTATGATAATGAGCGTTTATTCGATCCCATTTTTGATTGTTTATGGTATTAAGTACGTCGTCTCTCATACAATCTCCCCAAACTCTCCAAAAGTTTTTATTATAATTCAATTGTGACTTGAAAATGTTTTCCGTTTCTTCACACAAAAATTCTTTAACATCTGAAAATAATTCTGGTTGAAATATTTTCTAACAGGAATAATTGTGATCATTTATATTCTCTCGATTGTTCCATACCAGTGCGAAATTTTAAAAACCTTCAAATGATGCCTGTTAAAATTTTATGACATTTCGGTCATTATGCTTACTAGTAACAGGTGTTTTAAAATTAAAAAAAATCCACGAAATTGTTTTGAAAGACCGTACCGTGAAGTTGCGTGAGATAGCTGACATTGTAAAGATATCATTAGAACGTGTTGGTTATATTTTGTACGAACGATTGTCCATGAGAAAGCTGTGTAGAAATGAAGTTGGGAATAAATATCAATGCAGTACGATCGAGTTTTGTAGGTGTGGGTTATTGTAATAAATTCGGGGGTACCTATTTCTTACATAGGAATGAAGTGATGCATGCATGATGCAGTGATGCATGAGGCATTTTGATCGATTTTTGTGGGTGTGGGCTGTTGTAATAAATTCAAAGATACCTAATTATTGTATAGAAAAGAAATTCAAGGCATTACGAACGATTTTTATGAGAGTGGGCTGCTGTATTAAATTCAGTGATACCTATTTCTTGCATATGAGGGAAGTTCGATGCATTATTATCAATTTTTGTGAGTGTGGGCTGTTGTAATAAATTCAGAGATACCTAATTATTGTATAGGAAGGAAGTTCAATGCATTTTGATCGTTTTTTGTGGGTGTGGGCTGTTGTCATAAATTCATGGGTACCCATTTCTTGCATAGGAAGGAAGTCTGATACATTTTGATAGATTTTTATGGGTGTGGGATTTTGTGATAAATTTAAGAAGTATGACCTTTACAGAGAATCATTATTTTAAAGAGCTTCACTTTTTAGGGACAGATTCGGGAAATTGAACTATTCCACTATATTGCATTTTATTTTGTAAACACTTCTAGTATCACCCTCAATACGATACAATGATTTTAAACGGTGGCTCCCATTCGGGGTAGTTTTCTAGGGGATTAATTATTCCATTTTATTGTAATTAATTAGTAAAAAAATTCTAGTACCATCCCCACTATACAACAAAAATTCACAGAAATACAGAAAGCGTGGTGTGATGAAAAATATATTTTTTTTAAAATTACACCCCTTTGGGGTAATTTTTGGGCTATACCACTATGTTGTAATTAATTTGTAAAAAATTACAGTACCATCCCAAGTACGATACAACAAATATTAATTGAAATGCCAAAATGTGAATTGAAAAATATAGTTTTTGAAGAATTACACCCCTTAGAGGTGGTTTTTTGGTGGTTGAACTATGCCGATATGTTGTAATTAATTAGTAAAAAATTCCAGTACCACCTCCAGCACTATACAATAAATATTATCAAAAATACGAAAAGTGTGGTGTAGCTTTGTCTAATGCCAGCCCACACACGAATTGCAGGATAACGGGACTTGTAAAAATTTTGTAACTGTGTAACAAATTTGTAATTAATTTGTAAAAAATTCCAGTACCATTTTCATTGGATTGTGCTACAAGTGCTGGTGCAGCATTAGGGTAATTGAAAATTGAAGAAAAATGTCAAAAAATTTGCGAAAAACAAGGACACGTGTAGTTTGGACAAATCTGGCCCAGTTGTACATGATAATTGTAAATATAAATTTTTTTATATGTCAAATATTTATTAATTTACTTTATAATTTCTTTGTACTATAGGGTCTATACAAAATTCGTAGAAATTAACGATATCGAAAACAATTTGATGACAGTGACAAGGATACGGATTACGCACCTAATGAAGCCGACTATCACTCCGTTTCAGAGCAAAAAGATTTAGAAGGTGATCGTCCACAACGTAAGATGAAATCAGGAAAAGGTAAGTAATTACATAATGATCTAGCAGGTAGGAAACCACCTCAACCTTTATTTTTGTAGGCAACCGACTAAAATCATGTGATATTGAACAGATGAGGGGCACAAATTGAGAGAAATGTATGTGCAGAAACAGTTGAAGGGAGCCCAGGCGAAATATAAAATCCAGCGACCCAATGAAGGTTGATTTATTTAAACAGACAAATATACCAAATATCGACACCCTGTCCTCGATTTCATCAACAAAAATGGAAATCAGCAGAGACGTAATACTGGTCAATCATATGTAGACTGCGGAAACAAAAAAATGGAGGCCAGAGAAATGTATACCATTACAAAAATGTAGATACATGTGCATGCACAAAATTTCATTCGAGCAACAACAGATAATATTCAATCAGTATTGGTCACTGAGAAAGCACGATCTGCGATTGATCTGCGAATCTAACAAAAGGAAAACTACCTTAAAATCTGAAATTGCCCAAAGAAATAGAGAGAACGCATACGTATACCATGTTGAAGTAGGTAGCACGCACCAAGTGGTTTGTCAAAAATGTTTTCTATACGCACTCGTAGAGACAGACAACTTTATCAAATCGGTTGCCAAGAAAAAGTTAAAATCTACAAATATTAACTGTTTACGTGATTTTCGTAACTCATCACTCCAGCGACAAAGTTTGCTGATGCTAAAATTGACGAAATGAAACATCATATTCTTTCGTCCCAAAGAAGCCCAATTTGTACTAATTAGTGCCCACGGGAAAAAATTAGTGCTAGTCCAGGAGCCGAAAAAACGGGAAAAGAAAATTTCAAATTTCGCCTGAAAGACGGAATAAATTAAACCCGATTTCTAGAAAAAATAATTTAAGCCTAATTTTAAAACTTTCTAAAGGCCGCTAAACTGGTGAAATTTGTGCTTATCATAGAAATATAATTTTCATAAATTTTCATTCATAAATCGAGTAAAACCAAACCAACCCCTAAAAGATACTATATTAAAAAAAACAGAGATACATCGTTCAATAATATTTGTGTTGAACAACAAATTAAACAATAGAAATAAAATGTTCTAAAATTCAAATCATAAGCAATTCAGATAGTATATTCCTGTGAGGTATGTTCATTGCCATCCCAAAAATATAGTTACTGCATTTGTGGTAATCCAGAATTGGCCCAATTTCATTGAACAACAACGACCGTTGAATGAACAATTTTCTGACAAAAAGTGTTCTAGAAACTAATGAAGTTGCAATTCTGATTGCATATTCCTACCAGATATGTTCATTGCCATCCGAGAAATTATAGTTACTGAATTTGTGCTAATCCAGAATTGGCGCAATTCCATTGATGGCAATGAACATACCTGATCAGAATTACAATCAGAATTGCCAACTTCATTGGTTTCTAGAACACTATTTGTCAGAAAATTGTCCATTCAGCGGTCGTTGTTGTTCAATGGAATTGGGACAATTCTGGATTAGCACAAATTCAGCCACTATATTTTTTGGATGGCAATCAACATACCTGAACGGAATATCAATCAGAAGTGCCAACTTCATTTGTTTCTAGAACACATTTGTCAGAAAATTATTCATTCAACGGCCGTTGTTGTTCAATGAAATTGGGGCCAATTCTGGATTAGTACAAATTCAGCCATTATATTTTTTGAATGGCAATGAATATACCTGAACGGAATATGCAATCAGAAGTGCCAACTTCATTGGTTCTAGAACACTTTTAGTCAGAAAATTGTTCATTCAACGGTCGTTGTTGTTCAATGAAATTGGGTCAATTCTGGTTTAGCACAAATTCAGCCACTATATTTTTCGGATGGCAATAAACATACCTGAACAGAATATGGAATCAGAAGTGCCAACTTCATTGGTTTCTATAACACTTTTAGTCAGAAAATTGTTCATTCAACAATCGTTGTTGTTCAATGGAATTGGGACAATTCTGGATTAACACAATTTGAGCCACTATATTTCTCGGATGGCAATAAACTTATCTGATCGGAATATGCAATCAGAAGTGCCAACTTCATTGGTTTCTAGAACACTTTTTATCAGAAAATTGTTCATTCAACGGTCGTGGTTGTTCAATGGAATTGGGGCAATTCTGGATTAGCACAAATTCAGTCACTATATTTTCGGATGGCAATGAACATACCTCATCAGAATATGCAATCAGAATTGCCAACTTCATTGGTTTCTAGAACACTTTTTGTCAGAAAATTATTCATTCAACAGTCGTTGTTGTTCAATGGAATTGGGCCAATTCTGGATTAGCTCAAATCCAGTAACTATATTTTTGGGATGGCAATGAACATACCTCACAAGAATATACTATCTGAATTGCTTATGACTTGGATTTTAGAACATTTTATTTCTATTGTTTAATTTGTTGTTCAACACAAATATTATTGAACGATGTATCTCTGTTTTTTTTAAATATAGTATCTTTCAGGGGCTGGTTTGGTTTTCCTCGATTTATGAATGAAAATTTATGAAAATTATATTTCTATGATGAGCACAAATTTCACCAGTTTAGCGGCCTTTAGAAAGTTTTAAAATTAGGCTTAAATTATATCTAGTTTTTTCTAGAAATCGAGGTTTATTTATTCCGCCTTTCAGGCGAAATTTGAAATTTTCCTTTCCCGTTTTTTCGGCTCCTGGACTAGCACTAATTTTTTCCGGTGAGCACTAATTAGCACAAATTGGGCTTAATCGGTATGCAAAGTTTCATTTTGAAATTCAAAAGCTTCCCTGCTGCAGTTACCCACGTGCCAAGATGTATAAATTATATTGTGAAATAAATCATAATCCTGCTTCGCTCGCCCACCCACGAGACTGGTACCAGTTCGTAAGAACAGATGGTATACAGACCGGAAATGTAATTTAATTGAAATGACTTGTGATAAATTTTACAAATTTTCGGGTTTAGCAAAACAAACTTTTCACTTTTCGGAAAGTATATACAGAAGGTAGCAAATTTTCGTGAAATCTTGAAAAGTGGCTTCGCTTTACTAACGAATTTGGAAAAATTTATTACAAAAATTCATTGGATGAGCAAGAATCATTCAAGACCCTTGAAATATCATAAAGAGGGATACCAAATATTGCAATTAAAGACATACCTAAATCTTATAACGGACAGCAAAAAATAAATAGTGAGAAGAAGAAAGATCCCAAAAGCATAATACTCGTACCTCTTATTGACGAGGAATTTAATTCATTTTATAAGAATCTTAACAGTGATGATTTAATTAGAAATACGAATCAAGATTTGATTGATGAAGATGAAAATTATTAATGTCTTTGAATTATGATAAATAATTCGATATTGGACTAAGCGATAAATTTTATTATTTATGTATTTTATTTTTAAAGAATAAATGAATTATTTGAACAGAATAAACTAACTAGTCTCATTGGTTTTATTGCACTTGGGAGTATAACTTAAATTACTTAAGAAGTACCAAATTAATGTTCTCGTTGAAATCTCAGTTGGCATAATAACTTAAGTAACATTTTCTAAAAAATTGGGAAAACTATCAACAGAATCGTAAATGAAACAATTACAGCTTTCAGTAGTGGGGCAATGGCACCTAGCGGCATATACATAAACTGGTTTTCGGAACCTACTAATTTAAAGAAAAATTATTTTTTTTTACTCTACTGAAAAATCGTGAAAATCACTTAAGTGGTGATGGTTTGTGGCCACAGAATTATTGTATAAATAATTAATTTGAATGGCTTATTAAATTTTAAATACTTCACTTTTATTTTAAATTCAATCTCTTTAAGATATTTGACCGTTCGAAGACTGTTTGGACACTCGCTTTATAAAAGCATGCAAAATCCGAACAAGTTAATTTATCAACTATACTATGCGGTTTTAATACCGTAACTGCGGAAAATGACAGCTACTATTTGTGTTACGGTTGTACTAGAACTACGGTAAGATGATTGAAATAAACGATAATCTTCATATTTTCGAAAAATGTTCATATACTCGTACAAACAATTTAATACCAAATTACAAATTCTTGTTTACAGCAGGTATAGGGTATAACACTCTTATCAAAAAAAAATTGATGAGCTCTGAAAACACTACATTCTTATAGAAAATTCAATTATTTTTAACGAAACGCGATATAATTTAAATTTAGTGAAATGAAAATGATCTACATATTTATCTTGTAATACAATCTGGAATTTTAAAAATGTAATCTTATTTAATTTTTTCAGCTTTGAAAATCTCATTTTTTCATTTTACAATTTATAAGTAGATTTCTTCCATACAAAGTTGATTATAATAATGCATTTTGCATCTTGATTTTGTTATTCATCTAATTGTGTAAAAAAACACGGTATTCCACCAGTATATATTACATAATTTATTTTCTTAACATAAGAATATTTACTAGAAGAGAAATATAAGTAGTTAAATCAAAACGAGATTATGCTTCTATCATATAAAGAAGTAGCAACAAATCCATGAATACAATTCATGAGTTGGTATAAGATGAAATTTAGTGAAATTTTAAAGGCACTATGTAAGCTTATCTCACCTACATAAATCAAATTGAAGGGAAAATCTACGGTTTACAATTTCACCCCATTCTTGTGTAATTATTTATTTATAGAATGAGAAAATATTGATTTTCCATTGTTTTTATCTAGTACTCGTAAGTAAGTTATATCGCAAAATAATATTTCATCAGAACAAACAACCTGGTAACAATTTTTTGCTTTTTTTCTTTGTGTTATTTTCAAGAAAATTATCAGTAACAAGGTTTAAAAAATAACTTTGAAATAACATGCCGTGTAACCCCTTACACATCGATTATTCTTTTTTGTATCTGAATTTTAAATTTGTTAAAAATAAAGCCTTACGCAAAATTCAGGAATTTTTCTTAAATTTTTCTTGCTATTATAACCCACGTCCTTAAACATATGTCTGTTGTGAAAATGTATTTTTATTTTTACTGGAAATACGTAAGTGTTAAACATTTTTCCGCTCTACCAACTGAACTCTCATTCTCGTGTCAAAATAACAAAAAGTACGAAAATAGCAAACATGTTTTGTGATATAACAAGCATTTCAAAACATTTGTAAAAATGGGAATGTTCACTCTATTACATCAAAAACAACTTAAAAATGGCAAATCTTATATTATCCTTTTCCTCATCACCCAGATAAATCCATAAATAGAACATACATAGAATTCAAAGTCAAGTTTAATATTTTGCCTTTTTCGAAATTTTATCTCATTTTGTGTGCGCATGACTCACTAAAATTTCCTATATTTAGTGTAAATTGCAAAATTGTTACATTACTTCTTTAAATTATAGCTTTAGTACGAGAATCTGTAGAAATTGCTACACAAGAAAAGTTATGCAAATTTTTGGGTATGTAACTGCTAAAATCGTATCATATAAAAAAATTGGGCAAATTTTTGCTTCTAGCGTGAGTTTTGGTTTATGCTTTTATTTAATAAAATTTCATTTACATATTTTAAAAAAAATGTAAATGATTTGGTTTTTGGTTTTTAAACGGAAAATCTAATAAGACAAGGCAAAAGACACTGAGAAAAGTTACAAAGTCGGTATGTTTGATTTTGAAAGATGTACATACTAAAAATACCATTGATATCCTAACTGTTTTATATAAAAAAACACGAGCAGAGGTATTGTTTGGAGAACCTAGCAGTGTTGTGCCGTATTGTCTACACCGCGTAAATAATTAATTTTCTACATGTGTAGAGAATGTATGTAGACAATGTCGAAAATGTTTATTTCTGTTAGAAATCAGCATAGTTCTATGATTTCTTTGTTAATTGAACCATTTCGGCTTCGCGGAGCTTCCTTTTTAACTCACATTTGAAAAATTTCAAGCCAGTTTTTTATGTATGGCAATGACGTACTTCTATGTTTATAATATGTGTTGCTATGCTCGGAAAACGGTATATCATAAGAAAAAATATATTTCTTGGATATAGTTTAGCTTGCTTAGCACAATTTTAGAGATATTCCAAAAAGGTAAAAACCTATGTTATAAAATGTAGGGCTATGTACACGTTAAACTTTTAAACCAAATATAGAGCTGTCAAAATAAACTACTTTGAGCCATGGTACTTCAATGAACAAAATCATCACCACGCAATAAAATGTTAATGAACAAAATCAGTCATACAAATTTAATTTCGGTAAAATCGCTCAAATATTTTTATGAACCTTGTAAATTATACACACAATCAATTTGTGTGACCGCCATATGTGTATGCCACCCTTTTGCTTAAGATAAATAGATGTTAAACTTGTATAATCAAGATTGATACAGTATCATTTTCAGAGATGCACATAGAGACTTTGAATAGAGAATTGCTTTCAGATCCGCGAATTTAGCCTCATTCGACGTTATGATTATCAATAGAGCTATCAATAGTCTCGTTAAAATATATCTTGATAAACTCGATTCCGACTATAATTGCAGTTTATAATTTGTTTGTTTTTTATTTTTTTTTTTTTTTATATGGCACTACCTCTAAAAATTTACAATTCAAAAAAATTTACAATTTTTAATTTTTTACATTTTTTACCATAATAATAATAATTTAATTTTAATTTCTTTTCATACACCAAGCACGCATCGATCCCCTTTCACACTTCTATCTGATTTGTTCTAATAAATTCATACACATTCTTATATAACTTCATTCCCATTCGTAATAATTCAGTCAAACTACTTGCACTCTGGTTAAATACAGAACATTTCAGAATCAAATGTTCGATGTCCTCCACAACCAAACAGCTTTCACATAATTCACACACAACCAAATTGCGTTTCTTCAAACACTCTTTCCAATTACCATGATTCAATCTCACTCGCTCCATAGTCCGTAACATTCTAGTACCTCGTTTGAGCACCTTAAAGAACGGTTGCCTCAAAGGAAACCTAACCAACTCAAAGTACTTCTTACCTTTCACCTGACATTTTTCAACAAACCCTCTCTCCCATTTTCTCCACAGATTCACCTGAAACATGCGAAGTACGTCTCTGGCATCCATGAATTCATATTCATTTACATCCTCAAGCAAACAACCCCGTTTCGCAAGCATATCGGCTCTTTCATCACCTTCAATCTGTAGGTGTGAAGGTATCCATTGAAGGATGAACTCCCTCCCACAAGATTGAAGATACTTATATAGCATTTCCACATTCACATTGCCATGAGTTCCCCCACCCTTACTAATTAATTTCAACCCACTCCGGGAGTCAGAGAATAACACTATTCTCCTTCTCCCTTGTGTCATTGCCAACTTGATCCCTTCCATAATCGCTAACAATTCTGCATTCATTATACAGTTACTGTCATGCACTCTTACCATTTTCTCTTTCCTCATTGAAGGAATATAAATTCCCACACCTACGCGATCATCATTTACACTAGCATCCGTATACACTTCCAAATGTGCAACATAATTCATTCGCATTTTGCAAAATTCGCTCTTAACCGATAAATCATTCATCATTGCTTTTGTTGTGTCACCAAACTTCAACCGCACTATTAGATTTACCAATTTATTGTCCTTAGTTAACATTCGTACAGTCTCTCGCACGGTAATCTATTCCCTCCCCACAACATACTTATTTTCCTTTTGTTCTTCCCACACAAACTTTTCTACACATTCATTAGCAGAGTGGTTGTGACGGAACCCAAAGGTGGTTCCGGCAGCAAATTTCCCTCATTCACAATTTTATCTATACGACCTTTCATCATACCATTCACAATTTTAACAAATACATTCAACATACATATTCCCCTGTAATTTGTTGCAAGATTCCTATCCGGATCTGTTTTAGGAATAGGTACCACTCTGCTTTCCTTCCATTTTTCCGGTATCTGAATACTCGCCCATACTTGATTGCGAATTCGAAGCAAGGCCGCATTGGGTTTGAATTGTAATCTACCAATCATTTTATACCTCACTCTGTTAGTCCCGGGTGTAGTAGATTTTGATATTTCTAAAATCCCTCGGAACTCTTCCCATTCAAACTCCTTACACATATCGTTCATAAAATCATTTTCATTATCAGGTAACAAAACTTCATACCTATCGCTCAAATTGCTACGTACATCCGTAATCATTTGTAAAAAGACACCTCCATTCTCTCTGTCATCTAACACTACATTTCTGCCTTGCGCTCTATATCCTCTCACTCTATTACATTTATCCCATACATCCGTATTTGTAGTTCTGGGTGTCATTTTGGACACATAGTCCCGCCAACTTTTCCTTTTCGCTCTACGGATAGCCTTTTTCAATCTTGCATTCATCCTTCCATAATTTATTCTGCATTCATGACATTTACACCTATTGAACTCTCTCAATGCTATCCGTTTCCTTTCATACCAATACTGAATTTCATTCTACCAACCGTTCACCTTGTATTCATTCCCTCTGACATTTATAGTACACATTTCATTCACTCTATCTATTTCATCCTCAAGTTGGTTAACCTCATTTACTTCTTTCATTATGAGAGTCTCATTCATACGTTCGACCCATTTCTTACTATTCATAATGACCTTACGATCTATGACAACATTTATACCACCTAAGCATATCCTGATCAAATAATGATCACTACCCTAATTGTCATCTGTGACATTCCAAGTGACTTGGCCCGTCAGCCCGCTAGATATTAAAGTTAAGTCTATCACGCTGGCTGTCGATTCCACTCTCGCCATTCTAGTCGACCCACCATCATTCAGGACTACGAGATCGGAATCTAAAATGAGGCGGGTCAACCAGTTACCTCTAGCACCAGTTCTTTCACTCCCGCATATTCTCGAATGCGCATTCATATCACCCGCTAAAATCACGTCACTTTTTCCTTCCACCCATTCAAACAAAATTTGAAAATCTCGTTGGCTTCTCTCTCTGTCAGACGTAGACAACACTGGAGTTGCATAGATACTAAGAAATAACAAGTTTCTGTCCAGATTCCGAGTTTTGGCTGCGATGATTTCAATGTGCTCGAAACATGGTATGTCACAAAGGACCAGGCTGATATTGGTACGTGCCAATATCGCCACCCCGCCGAAGCCATCAGCCCTCGATCTTGACAGATAATTGTATCCTTTCACCCAAAACGTCTTATCCTCACGCTCCCAAATTTCACACAAAATCATCAAATTCACATCGTTATTGGTCAGATAATTCCGCAACATATCGCCATTGGCATATATACTCTGAATATTTATCTGGCCAATTTTCACGCATTCATTGGATCTCAGCATTCGCGCTACCATTCAAAGAAATGAAGAAGGGAGAGGGCATTTATAAACGCAAATTCGTTCTCTCTCCTCCTTCCCTCATTCATCATCAATCATACTTACATGGTTATTTCCAAATAGTGGTAATTCATTTGGAGTTAAATTAGAATGTCTCATTGCTAGCCATGCTTCATTTTTTTTGATTGTCTCTATGTCCATTGTTGTATTATAAGTTGTTTGTTGATTTGATTGCGGTTGTTGTTGTAATCTTTCATTGCGGTTGTTGTTGTAATCTTTCTTGTTGTTGTTTTACTTATTGTATTTGTTGTTGTAGTTTGTTCGTTTCTTGTAGTTGTTTTGGTTGTTTCGGCGGTTGTTGGTTTTGTTGTTGTTGTACTTGATCTTCTTGTTGCTGTTGTTGTTGTGGTTGATTTAATTGTGTCTGTTGTTGCCTTGAAGTTGAAATAGTTTTTTGATATGATTGTGGTTTTGTCTGTTCTAGTTGGTTTTCTTTGTTTTGCGGCTTTTGTGGTGTGTTTGGTGGGTTAAAGGCGGTTTTAGTGTATCTGCATATGTTGCCTGGTTAGCTGGTGTGGTGTTTGCATATAATCGAAAATATTTGGCTTTCGCCTCGCTAAATGTTAATCTATCTACTCGACATTCCTTACTGTTGCTGGTTTGTGCCTCTCCACAATTTATGCATTTTAGTGTAGTGCACGGCTGGTTGTGTGGGGCTGCTTCACTACATTTGTAGCACTTAGGATCACTTGTGCATTTTTTTTTGGTGTGACCAAATTTGTGGCATTCGGTGCACTTCAACGGATTTGGAATGTACAACCGAATGCTTAGTTGTATAAAGCCCGCCCTTACATATTCCGGAAACACTGGTGAATTAAAAGTCAGAATAATTGCTGCTGTACCCGTTAACTTGCTTTTCACTCATTTCTTTATTTTATATATCTCTATGACGCCTTGGTCCTTAAGCCCTTCTTTGATTTCCTCCTCAGTTAAACTTTTTAGGTCGTGGCAGAAAATCATACCTTTGGAACTGTGTAATATGGGGTGTTTCGTCACTTTTATTTTGGCCAATTGACCCAGAGATGTTGCCTTCAGAAATGCATCCGTCGCTGCCTGATTTTTTGTCAGAACCAACAATTCTCCAGCCTTTTGTATATCCAGCGCTTTTTGTATTCCAAAAAATTAAAAATTTAATCCTGCTCGTGCTTGGTTATTAGATATTTTTCATTCACTCCATTGCAATTTATTATATCTGCACCGCCACCGAATCCTAATCTCTTTGTTCGCATTTCTTCGATCTTTTTCCTTTTGGAGGGTTGGATATTATTTTCCAACATCCTCAACGGTGCGAATCTATTTGGGCTTTCAAACACCCCTTTTTAGGACCGAAGCCCTCGTTTTGCCCACACCTGACTTTACTTGCTGTCTAACATCACGCCGCTTAAATATAAACAAAAACTTGTTGTTGTCGCCACCATACAATAATCCACTTAAAACACTATATATTTTGCGTTAACCACCTTTTTTAATACTATAAAATTGTTCTTACACCAGTACAAAACTATTTTAACTTAATAAAAACCCAAAACCACTTAAATTAACTATTTATCAAATGAAAAAGGAATTTTGCACCGAGCTGTCAAATTTGTATGTGTACGCTTGCCAAACTATAGCACTGGAATGTTTAAATTTCTTGGTACAAAAAAAAGTTGTGAGCATGTTCCAATTTTCCGGGTTCCTTCACTAAACTACTCGAAGCGGATTACATCAACAACTGTGTTATATCTATGGTATATTAAACCAGGGGTTAAACACCTGGATTAAAATTAAGAAAATTACGGCGTTTACCGAGTGATATACGCCAAACAATTTTTGAACCAAATTCAGCAAATACGCGAGATCTTATATTAATAAAAACATTTAATAATACTTTCCTTTAATATTATTCAACAGATTTCTAAACCAACGAATTTTCAATTTGCGAAAGGGGATTGGAACCGATATATGTTTGTACTGGTGCACAAGCCTGGCAAATTGACATAAAAATAACAACGTAAATTTCCACTAAAAAATTCTTCACAAAATGACTCAAGAAAACTTTCCTGATTCTTCATGAGTTTTGTAATTAAATATTGTATTCTTATATATTCTTTACCAAAGTATTAACTTGCCAACAGCGCTAAAGCGGTGGATTGGTGAACTAAAGTGCTGGTAATAAATTTGTTCCTTTTCCAAAACCTTTCAACTATGATTGTTTTATGAGTCACATGATTTTATTGGAACAAACTAAATGTAGCCAGCGCCACAACGGTAGTTTTGAGTACAGGCGTGTTTCAATTTATTTTGGAACATTCTTCAAAACCTTTCAATGATATGAGATACGTATATATGCGTAACCAAAGAAACAATTTGCTACCAGCGCCAAAACTCTGAATTTGAGAAATTAATTGCTGATAAAAAATTTACCTTCACCCAAAATCTAAAAACGATAATGCGGCTTATCGTATTAAAACAAAAAAAAAAAATTATTTCTAATCAGCGCCACAATGGTATTTTGGAGTATTAATCAGATGATTTGTGACATTATACAAGACCTTTTCTTTGATATGTCACACTTTATATAATAAATCAATTATTTGCACCCAGTGCCAAAACGGTAGATATATCAACTAAATGGCTAATACTAAAATTGTATATTTTTCCAAGACCTTGCAAATGATATGCTACATACATGATTTTATGGGAATGACAAAAATTGTAACTGCTCCCAGCGCTACAACTGTAGTTTAAATACTAAGGTGCTTCAGAAAATTTTACGGCATTCTTCAAGACTGTTTCAATGACATACGACACGTATTTAAATATATTATATGATAATTGAATAATTAGCTATCAGTGGCAAATCATCATGAATAGACTCACGCTTGAACAACGCTACGAAATTATTAAAATTTACTTTTAAAATCAGGCCAGGGATCGCGTTATGGTCAATGGAGATCGTTACCGCACCATGATCAATGATTTTTTGTCTAAAAATATGGATGACATTGATCCGGACGAGATGTGGTTTCAACAGGATGGCGCTACGTGACATACGGCGACCGCAACCAGCGACTTATTAAAATCAAAATTTGGCGATAAGTTGATTTCGGGAAATGGACGTGTCAATTGGCCCAAGGTCGCGCGATTTGACACCTCTCGATGATTTCCTGTGGGGTTACGTGAAGTCACTGGTTTATGCTGATAAACCAGCAACAATTGACGCCTTGGAGACCCGCATTGTTCGTGTTATTCGATACATACGGCCAGCAGTGCTCGAAAAAGTGGCCCATAATTGAACGTCCAGAATGCGTTTCGTCAAGAATGGCCGCGGTGCCCATATGCCGGAAATCATTTTCAAAAATTAATGCCATGTATTGATCATTCGAATAAAAAAAAATTTTGGTTACAATTTAATTTTTTGTGTTATTTTTTACAATTTCAAGTTATATCGGGCTTTAAAAAAACAGCCTTTATTTCAACAACAGTAGGTAAAAGCAATTTCTAACATTCCATAAACCAGAAAATACATTTCACAAAAATTATCTATATTAGCTTACAAAATAAAATAAAAAGTAGTTCGTCCGTTGATCAGATTTATTTATTTATTTATTTATTTATTTATTTATTTATTAATAGATTGACATAACAATTTTAGTAGAGGAAAAGCACATATGGAAGCATAATAAATGAACATCAACAAAAAAATACTTCCATTAGGCATAAAAACCTCAGATTTTTTCAAAAAACAAATCCACTCCATGCTAATACCCTCCATGTTGAGCTCAAGCTCATTTGTTACGGAGGATACTGCAAGAAGTGAATGCTTACAAACTACATACGAAAACAATATAAATAAATATAAAAATAAACGCCAAAGCTTTAACCACTGTGTCATTTGATCGGTGCTACTTTTGTTAATTTCAAACAATGGAAAAAAAAGATTTCGTGTGCTGATTAAACACCGTTTTTTGATGGGAAAAAATACCGTTCAAGCAAAGCAGCGGCTTGATAAGTATATATTATCCGGACTCTCCACCAGAAACATCAACCATCATTGACTGGTATGCTGAATTTAAACGTGGTCGTATAACCACCGATGATGCACGACGCTCTGGCCGCCAAAATGAGGCGGTGACACCAGAAAACATAAAAAAAATCCACGAAATTGTTTTGAAAGACCATAACGTGAAGTTGCATGAGATAGCTGACGTTGTAAGATGTCAATGGAAGAAAGATGTGTTCAAAGTGGGTACCGCGTTTGCTCACAATGGATCAAAAATCGATGATTCTCGATCGATATGTGTCAATGGATGAAACGTGGATATAATACACTATACACAAAAGTCAAATCGACAATTAGCTGAATAGCGAGAGGCCGGTGAACCTCATGCACATGGTATATTATTCATTGACTAGCTTCAGAAAGAAAAAAAGATCAATAGCGAATATTATATTGGGTTATTGGATTGGTGTGTTTGAAGGAAGAAATCGCTAAAAAACGACCTCAGATGAAGAAGAAAAAATTGCTCGTTCACCAAGGCAATGCACCATGTTAGAATTCGTTTCCAACAACGGCAAAATTGCACATTGAATTGCTTCCGGATCCACCGTATTCACCAGATTTGACTCCCAGCGATTATTACTTGTTTAAAGACCTCAAACAAAAGCGCCAGGGAAAGAGATTTGGCTCCAATGAAGAAGTGATTGCCGAAACTGAAGCTTATTTTGAAGACAAAGATACATCGTTCTACAAAAAGGCATCGAAACGTTGGAGACAAACAAAACGATGGAAGGTTGGACTGATTGTATCGCTCTAGAAGGAAGTTATGTTGATGAATAAAATGTATTTTTTCCCAAAAATTGAATTTTCTTTGTTAGACCGGGAACTTTTCAGGTGATGTGTTATAGGTAGAATTTACTTTCAATAAAGTGATCCAGTGAAATTTATTAGAAATAAACCAGACTAAATTTGTGTCTATTGTTTTATCCCGTCACTAATTAAAAAAAATATTATGGCTATTCAAATAAATGTTTTTGACTGTCACGCGGAGAGTTTTTAAAACCCTGTATCTTTTATTTTACCAGAATTTGCTTAATAAAGGTTCTTTCAGTACGGACGCCCGATTTTTAATTATAAAAAACGAGTTTTGTGTGATCATTTTTTTTTTATTTGAAAGTTATGACATTAAGTAAGTAATATAATGGCCGCCGTGACTTTGCTCGGTGGTAGGTATTCGTGAGATCCAGTTTTCCGATTTTTGACGTTCATTATGGTGACTTTGAGGACATCAATTGTTTGCGATAAATTCGCACAGAACTGTGATTTGAGATAGCACTCAAACTAGAGTGGCTGAGCCAGATAAGTTGGATTCAGTTGGATTATATACAGGTGCGGACCCAAGAACTGACGCAAAATTCACCAAGTTGAACTAATAGAAAGGCCACCTTCTTGTGAACGATGAAAAATTGATTCCCTCGGATTTCTCCGTACACTGATTTGGTGTTTCGATGGCGTAGCGGTGTTGGCTGATTCTATGTCAAAGGTGATTCTTCACCTCACGGTTGTGATGACGATAAAAGTCATATAATGCGCTGAACATTTGTCGAACGAAACACTGATTTTGAAAATAAAGTTTGTTGATTTGCATACGTCGTTCAATGGTATAACCTTTCTTGGTGATTTGCCATACACTAATGAAAAATTCACAATACATTTGACAGATGTTGCTTTATCAACATGGCTACTATAACCTAACAAATTTCGAGTGTCCCTCTTGATAGACCCTTCACTTAACATGCACAGAATCGCGATACTGATTTTGTAAGATAAGAAATATCTTCCTTTTTTGCAAAATGCATCCTTCAATGATGCTCATTGTGGTATATTGCCACATCTAATCGCTTTGCGTGTACTAAATTACTTTAAAATTTTGAGTGGCCCTTGAATTAGTTCTAATTTGATAAATAGACATTCGAACAGCTCTCTGGTTTTGGTTTGCAAGGACAGACAATAGAGCCTGTCTTCTTCGCAACATTTGAGGCTTGATAAATGGATTTCATTTTCCTGGTCATACTTATAATAAGTACTAAGTAGTGAGATGTAAAACTTTTAAACCAAAATGTACGATAGATTTGCAGACTCGGAGGTTTAGTAACCCGTTATAATAAATATTACAAACATTATACGTTCTTCAATACCTAATTTGAATAATTCGAGTAATTTCTCTTTCCTCACCCAGATGTAAAAACAATATCTGTCTCAATACAAAGTAAAGAATAAAAAGTAAAGTAAAAAATTTTAGTGTCTTATTATGTATATGTTACGATACAAGCCCGAAATCGGTAAATGTCCGAATAAAAATTAAAAATACCTACCGAAAACTATGAAATGAGGGTTATTCATGAAATGGTACACCCTTCGCCCCACGGAGTATTTTTTATGATATTTGTGCAAATTGGAATAATATCAAACTACGTGGATGTAGAGGGGAAGTCAACAAACATTTCGTTATCATTATATTTACCTCTGGACAACCGGTTTTTCATCGTGTAAAACAATTAAAAATATTAAAATTTCGGACAATTTTTTGATTTTAATCAAACAGGAACATATACATAGTAAAGTCAGGCGAGGGCAAATAAAGGGATTCGGCCATTAAAAAGTGGCGATACGTTCATCACCCCAACAGATTTTATCCGTTCAGGATGTTGGGAAATAACATGCATCCCTCCAAACGGAAAACATATAAGAAATTCAAATTAAATGGATAGCTGGTACCAGAATAAACGAGAAATTCCTTATTATCAGGTATAAGCAAGAAGGGCGCAACTTAACAAAATACCTCTCCGTGATACGCGCTTGATATAAAAAACGGGAGTATTAAGACACAACAATCTAGGTCATGCAAACTATTGGTGTTAACCAAAATTCGAGCTGAAGCAGCTTTGTTAAAAGTCAAGTCTTTGCGTCAAACGGGACCCTTTAAAGTAATGGAACACCAGACCTAGAACAGTTCCAAAAGGATAATTTTCTGACACGATTTATTACATTTGGTTGAGTAGGAAGTTAAAGATGGTTTCAAGGAGCAAAGTGTAATTGAAGTAAGAAAAAATTAACAAATGGGTAGAAAACAAACTGAAGGATACAGCTGCAGTTATTCATATTTTCAACTGCCCGATGTTACCCAAATACGTGAGAGCCGGATTATACAATTTAGTGTTTAGGATGTATATACAAAATTCGATGAAGTGTACTTCAAGCCAGAAATATGGACACACAAAGAAGCAATGCAGAAAGTATCCGGTATTTTATAAATGCAGTGAAGCAGCTGTGTACTACATTTAAATGCGTAAACTGCGGCCACCAAAGTAATAACAACGATTGAAATCTAGGAAAACTGGAAAACAAAAATAAAAGACAAATAACCATCTGCTTCGAAGTAATAATTACAACTAAAAATATGTTGTGTAGGGTATTTTCTGTTCTAAACTTATCTGCCACCTGGATAATATACGGTGAACCGTCGACTTAGCGTTTCGTCATCCTTTTAGTAGCTCAGAAGCCTGTAGTAAAGGTGGTAATCTTATATAGGTGCTAACTATGTAAGAATAATTCAAAATAATTGGAAATATGTAAGCTTAAAACTTCTTTAGCTTGCGTAATAATTTCTACAATACCTTCTCTCTTTGCCCGTTTCATTACATAAAATTATTTACGCCTAAACCGTTTACGGGATGAACGCAACTTGAAATCCCTTGTTAAAAACAACACAAAACTTCTACCAATCTGTTGCGATCCCAATGTATTGAAACCAGACTAATATTTTTTCCTTTTTAAAATTATGAGAACCTAAAATACAATTTACAAATCTCAGACTGCTCATTTAATAATTTATTTTTAAAATTGAAATAACCAAATTTATTTTTTAAGCAAACAAAAACTTTTTCATTATTCCTTATATTGCTAATAAGATAAAATATTATTTTTTGATATTTCCAGACAGCATTTTCCGTTTTAATAAAAGATTATCTCTTGAAATCGGTATTTTGTGTTTTTGGCATAACATAATTTTGAGATTCTCGATAAATTCTCGTTTTGTTTAATTTTGTTTTTTTTTTGGTTTGGGAATAGATGGGGCACATAAACTTTTGTTATGAATTATTTATTAATTTTATACTCAGTTCGGTTAACATCTCAATCGGGGATTTAAATTTATAAATGTAGATGTTCCTTTTTTCATAATTTTATTTGTATTTGTTTTTAAGTATTAAGTGATTTAAATTAAATTAAACGGAAAAATTGATTTTTGCTAAAGGAAATTCCTGTTTTTGCTGATGTTTTATTAACACATTAAATATTTTAGAGGTTAACGTAATTAAAACAAAAGATTACGAACTTAATTAATTATTTTCTGATTAAGTGTGTTATTTACTAAATTAAATTTATTATGAAACCTAACCTAAAACTTAGGTTTATGGTTCTCACCTACTACTATTATTTTTTACTATTACTATTCATACTTTACTGTTCCCACTTACCTTATCTAAAAACTCATTATATGCGTACTAAACAACTGCAGCGGTTAGAATATTTCAAACCAATATTCTAATCGTACATATTGCAAACTCATCGCTAACTCATCATTCATCACTCTGTACGTGCAAACAGAGTAAATGCATCAATAGATGTACATATACACGCAAGACGGAAACAGCACGACGAGCATTACAAAACGGAAGTAAAGCAACACGGCGAAGACGAAACCTAAGAAGAATGAATAAATTTTATTCATAAAATAAGTTTCTCGTTCCAATCAGTTCGTCTCCAACCATCAGCCACATTAGCTGCACAAGCAGCACACCATCGATCACCGCACAACATGATGCCACACCACTCCGCCATTGCATTAGACATGGCGTACAAATTATAATTAAATAAAAATTAAATTTAAATTTAATTTATTATATAATAAATTTAGTTATTTAAATAAATTAAATATAATAAAAATACCAATGTTATATCTGGTGACCCCGACGTCCGTTTTTACGGGACGAAAATAATAAAATAAAAATTAATATTATATGTGAGTGGTATAAAAATTTGAAGTGCGAACGTGGATGTGAACAAAATTTTGTGTGTGCGTGCACAAATTTAGCCGCCATACCCACGCGAAATTGCGTGTTCATCACAATTTCTGGAATAAAAATTTTTTGTGAGCGAGCCCCAAAATAAATTAAGCCGATCCACCAAGTGGATAGAAGTAAATTTCTGGGGAACGAATAAAGCTTACACACCCAAGGGAAATCTTAGATGGGCTAACACAAATCGTATGGGCCAGTTTTTACCCCCACAAATGGCGATAGCGCCCCATGAGGGAGCCGGACAACAGCAGCAACAACAACCACAACATAACAGGAGATACAGCAACAGTGGCGGCGATAACAGCGGCAACAACAACAGCAAAGCAGCAACACGCCTGAAACTAGTTTCATTTTTGATTCTTAATTTCTTTGTTGTTGTAAATAAAAGATTTTTAGTTGTTTTATTACATTGGGCATGCAAATTCCATGACCCAGCGGCATGCATACAGTGAACGACACCAACTTGTTCACGTTCATTTAGCGTCGCCATCGATCATGCAAATATCATGATCCAGCGGCGCACATGGTACAGTGAACATTACCACCATGTCCCATTTCGTTTTCTTGCGTGGATCATGCAACTCTCATTATCCATAATTCATCGACGCGTATGGTGCTGTGAACACCACAACCATGTCAACTGTCGCTTTCTCTTGCGGGGGTCATGCAACATCCATGTTCCATGAGTTAGCCAAAAATGCAGCGGCCTGTTTCTTCAACTACAAGAAACATCGCACAATATACATAATTACAAACGGACAATTCTCCGTATAAATAATTATATTCCAAATGAATATGTAACATAAAATTAGTAAATTTCATTAGCATGCCGATTTTCATATCAATAAAAATCGTTACCAATAATAACTTATCATTGAAACGAACAGTATTGCAATCGTATCATAGATGCCACCATCCTTTTCGTGATAACCAAGACACAAAAATATTTAACACCCTAATTGTCATAGTCCTTTCAGTCCACTTTATACGACTATAGTCACGTCACTTCATTTTTACTATTATCATAGTCGTTTCTTACGCCTACAGTCATTTTAGTCGACAAATGTCACTTCAATTGACATTCTTGTCGCATCAATTTTAAAACTGAGAGGAAGTGACTAGTAGTTAAAATGGAACGTAAAAGGTAATTTTATTTATAAATAATTATTCTTCATGTAATGTTTTTAATACACTCCCGAACATTTGATTATAACCATTTTAAATTTTGCCCTAATTCTTCATGTGGTTGTTGTTTTGCTATAATTTTTTTTTATATCTTTTCTCTTGTTGTGTACTAGCTAATGAGAGAGAAGTTAAAATAAAAAAAGGGACACGGTCAATCCAAATTTTATATTTTGCGAATATTTAAACATGAGTACTAGGTTATAACCATTAATTGGTTTATAGATTGTGTTATAAAATAGTAAAAATAAATTTAAAAAAACGATTGATTTTAATTTTTTTTATTGTTAATAATGTGTAGGTCCCCCATTCTTGAGTACAACTTCAAAAACTCTATCTGATAAGGAATTAAACAGGCTCTGGTATTTACTTGAAAGCATCTTCAATTGCAGCAATCAGCCCATCCCTATTTTGAAATTGCCTTCCTTCTGCATAAATTTTGCGCGATAACCATCCCCACAAATTCTCGATTATGTTGAGATCGGGAGATAGAGCTGGCCAGTCCAGAACTTACACGTTATTGTGTGCAAACCATTGTTTAACACGTCCTGCTGTATGAATGGGCGCGTTATCCTGTTGGAAAATCCATCGTTGGCCATTGAACATTTCTTGGAAATTAATTTTCTGTATTTGTAATAGTTCAATGTAATTCGCTAAGGTCTGCCGACCTTCCAAAACAACCAAAAAATCGATGGCGTCATGAAATGAAATTGCAGCCCATACCATGACGGTACCAACACCGGTATGACGACGAGACAGAAACTGCTCAGATTTCCTTAAATCATGGAAGTAATACTGAAACACATCAGGCCCATCCAAATTAAATTTCTTTTCATCAGAAAATATCACCTGATGCCATTCTTCCTTCCAATTAAAATGTGTCCGGCAGTACTCTAATCTAGCATCTTTATGACGCTGAAGTAAATGTGGTTTTTCATAAGTTTTTTCCGTTTAAGATGCAGACACTGTTTAATTACTCTGCGTACTGTCCAGATACTGGCTGAAGTTCCAACTTTATATGCACAGCACATAAAATTTACCTACGCTCTCGTTCTGTTGTTGCTCTTGATGTGCGCCCTTTACATTTTTTCCCATAATTTTTTTGATTATTTAGATAATTATTGATTGTCACATGATTTCGACCAATTTTAATCGCTATTTGCCGATTAGAATAATTTTCTTGCTTAAATGCAACAATTTCCCCAATTTCTTCCTTTGTCAACGTTTGTCAACGACCCATTGTTATAAAAATGGAATTTTTTTTATTAATAATGACGGGAAATAACTCGCAGCAATAGAAAAAAAAACAATTGAAATAATTTTCAAGCATTTCAGTCTTTTAAAGTTTAAAAACAATTAATGGTTATAATCAAGTGCTCATGTTTAAATATTCGCAAAATATAAAATTTGAATTGACCTTGTTCCTATGTTTTATTTTAAATTCTCTCTCATCAGCTAGTACACAACAAGAGAAAAGACATAAAAAAAATCATAGCAAAACAACAACCACATGAAGAATTAGGGCAAAATTTAAAGTGGTTATAATCAAATGCTCGGGAGTGTATTTTGTTGATGTAAAAATATAGTTAATAATTTAAACAGGTCGAACTGTTTCATTACTACGAAAGTACTAAATATTTTATACTTGCTGTGTTTAGTACAAATGCCGGAAAGGGTTAAAAAAAAATTACATAAAAATTTTTTTTGGGAAATCTAGTGGTAGCATTTTAACAAATTGAAACGTAATGAAAAAAAAAATTGTTTTTTTCGGGGGGATTCTTGTTTGAGACGTGAAAGTGAACAATTAACATATTATTTTAATTTAATAATTAATTATAAATAAAAATCACAAATATCTAGTTTAGAATATACATAAATTATTTATGAATCTAATTGGTATCAGTAATAACTGATACTAAGTACTCGTAAATGGTTTAAAACAAAAAATAAATTTATAAAAAACGTACATGTCGCTGATCAATCAACAAGGAAAAACAAATCTGTTCATGGGAAAATGAACTCCCAGAAGTTCATAAAATAAACAAATTTAAAACTACAGATCCTGATCCCTGGATTCATATAAAAAAGGTTACAACAATTCAACCGCAATTACAACTTTAACCATCAACCAGTTTTATCAGGAGGAAAGCCATATTACTAACTACGTCAGCTAAGTGCACCAACGTTTTTTTTTTAAATATATATATGTACATAAATTTCATATTTTTTTTAATTTTAAATATAATTATATTATAATTTAATTTAATTTTATTTGTCTTGTAAATATTTGTGATTTTTTTTTATTGTTTGACTATGTGTCATTAGATTAAAGGTAACACCAAGGGATAAGATTTTTGAGTTTATGTGTGGTAAAAAAAAAATTTGTTATTTTTTTTTGTTATTTATTATGTTAAATTTGTCTTAAATTTCAATTTTTATTTGTGAATAATGTTTGTCTCACAACTGTTTGGTTTTATATTTATATTTTTCATTATGCGGTATAAATTGGATCAAAACATACTTCAAAAACCCCACCCCAACCCTGAGCTCAAGTCGGCTAAGAATTACCGCACGAATTCCCTGTATTGGTATTTTTTTTTCGTGGTCAGTTTTCAACCAAAACACATATTTTGTATTAAATTTTGTTTTTTTTGTTTTAATGTGTTAAAGTTTTGTTACAGAGTACAGTTACAGTCTCGTTACAGATTACAAACTGTAAACAGTTTGAAATGTTACTAGGAGATGGAAACAGATGAACAAAAATACGAATCACCCCAATTATCATAGTCGTCTCATTTCATGTGACGTGACTGGAGTCGTGTCACGTCGCGCAAAAATTAGTATTGTTAAAGTCGATTCAAGCGCTACGACGGTAGTTAAGAAAAATAAAAATAAAATACTAGTCATTTCTATTCCTTCTGACAATTAAGAAGAAAATACATACTAGCCACTTGTTCTCACTTGTAAAATTGATCTGACAAGAATGTCATTCTAAGTGACATTTATCGTTTAAAATGACTATAAGCGTACGAAACGACTTTCGTTAATTAAAAATTAAGTGACGTGAGACGACTATGACAATTGGGGTGATAGCAAAAGGCTTCATGAGTTTTGGAAGCACGAAAGAGGAAGTCACAAATATTTGGAACGGCTTCAGTGATAAATTAGATAGTCTAGGTCCTCCAGTACGGAAACCCTCAGAATGACAAAAAGTAGTGATAGATAATTGGTTCGAACAATTCTTCAAAAAGAAAAATCATAAAATTGGTTGTATTATTTTAGGTATGGAACGATTATAAGGCAAAAATCAAGGCGAACGGGTGGAGGCTGTAATAAACTATATACATTCTCAGCGTTAGAGGAGAATGTAATTGACTTGCTGCTTCTCAGAGAAGTATCGCAGGTTAATCGAAACATTTTTGGTTTGGACCCGAGTACCTCAACCGCCATAGAGAAAATAAAATCAATTACTATACCGGTATGTAACGACCAAATTTATGGAAATGAAATGGAAGTTATTACGTACCCCGAAAACGACAATCTACAATTGGATGATCCTTTTGATTTAAATCAATCTGTGACAAATAATAGTGGTAGATTACCTGAGCCAAGTATTACAGAAACAAAAAGCTTGCCTTCAAAAAAGCCAAAGGAACGACGCCAAGAAGAACGATGTCGTCTTTTAGAAGAGCAAACCACATCTATAAGGAATACCGAGAGGCACACAAAAGTAATTGCTCGGTATTATCGACAGGTATATGAATTAAAAACAAAAAAGTTTAAATTATGGCAAGCAGACCTTTTGGATAAAAAAAGAAAGCGGTCTAATTATTAGAATCAAAACTACGACAAATTCAGTATAACGAAAAAAATTAGCTTTCTTGGAGCGTAATGCAAATAATTAGACCTACAAATTTTAACTAACTTAGTGCATTGTGATAATCAAAAATATGTAATTAGATAAGTTGAAATCAAAATCTGAATTTTAGGATTAATCTTTTCATGTAATGCATTGAATTTATTGGTTCTTGAGTTTATTTTATTATTCATTATGAAATTGAATTTTTTGTCAAACAATAATAATATATTCTCAAACAATAAAATTAATTTTTTTACATCAACATATGGAATTCATTATGTTAATTATTGTACGCTCTCCTGCATGCTCATGTCTGTCGCCTTCCGGTGGTGCTAAATGCTCTTGCTCTTCATCGGCTATATTTATGAGTTCCTCTAAATACACGTTGTACTGAAGGCATAGATTGTGCAGAGCAGAGCAAACATTAACAATCTGCCGTGCTTTATTTGGAGAGTAATGAAGCCGCCTTTCCCCTAATAGACAACGGAAGCGATTTTTTAATAACCCTATGGTTCTTTCTATCACATTTCGAGTTTTTGTGTGCTTTAAGTTAAACATTTTTTTCCTTGGGAAATTTTCTTCCCATGTAGACCGAAATGGTACAATAAAATATGGTTTTAGGCAGTATCCAGCATCATCTTTAATTAAAAAATTATTAAATTTTGAAATATATATACTATATTGGTGAAAATTTAGCTAACATTCATGTATTTTCTTCTCCATTTTCAAACCTCTGTTCAAGTTCGGTGTCCAGCCCGCTTGAGTTGAAAATAAACGAGTCGTGGCATGATCCCGGATGATTTCCATCAACATATCTTATTTGAAGTTTATCATCGCATACATGTATGGTTAAATTATACATTTTATATTGCAAATATATTATGTTATTAAAATTATATGTTAAATTAATGAATATACAGTAAACTTACTAGCATCACATTAAGGCAATAGTACCCTTTTCTGTTGTAGTACAAATGTCTTTCATTTTTTTCCGGTCCAAAAATTCTGACATGCGTACCATCCACACATCCGATTACGCCTGGAAAACCGTATTTTTCAAAAACCGCTGTTTGATTTTTCGAATTTCGTCGTCACTAGATGGAAATTTTATGAGTTGTGCACATAGCTCCGCTTCAAAAATATCTATTATTTGTTGCAAATTTATGGAGTAAGTTGATTGTGCAACTCTTGCCAAATGTTCGTTGCCAATACCAGTTTGATATCCACCTTCCTCAATGAACCGCAATGCAGCTGCTAATTTAAGCACGGGTTTTACGGAAGATGAACGTACGTTCATCTCGTACGTACAAGAAAATATGAATTATAAAAAACACGAATACATATATCAGAAACTTACTTATCGGGCAATACCATTAAATGTCCCTTTACTTATTTGACAGTTTACGTTTGAGAAAATCAAATCAAAAGAATTGATTATGCCAATAATGCACTTTTACTTAATATAATTTAAAAATTAAAATGAGTTGCGTGGAATTATATTGTACCGACTGATGAGGAAGATAGTGCCTATAAAGTGGCTGTTAAGCGCATAGAGATTAGAGATAAAACAAATCCATTAGAATTACCGAATAATTTGTAAGTAAATTATGGGAGTGCAATAATTTCAAATATTTTATAGATTTGTTATGTTATTTTTGTCTTTCAGATTCCAGAAGTATTTCTGCCTAAATAAACAAGTATTTCAAATGTTACTTATAAAAATTGAAGAAACATTAATGCCTTCAACCAGGTCCTGCTCTGTAACGCCAATCATAAAGTTTGCAGCCACACTACGATTTTTTGCAGAAGGGAGTTACCAAACGGGTATTGGTAACGAATTTATAGCCAGTCAACGTTTTCGAAAATTCTAAGCCAAGTGTGAGATTAAGTTTTCTACAACCGATGGAGAAAAAAAAAACTTGCTGTTTTCAATAAATTTGGGTTGCCTGGAGTCATTGGTTGCGTCGACGGGACGCATGTGAAAATCATTGCACCGCCTAAGAGGGAAAGACATTTGTATATAATTACTATAAAACCAAACCGAAATCGATACAACAATTGATGGGTAATTTACCCCAACAAAGAATAGACGTTTTAAGGGCATTCACCAACACGGGCATAGATTTCTGTGGTCAATTTCTCATCAAACCTACATTAAGGCGAGGCAGCAATTCGGCCAAGGCATATGTTGCCATATTCATCTGTTTTGCCACTAAGGCAATACATATCGAGCTCGTTGGCAATTTAAAGTCAGAATCTTTCATCGGTACACTAAAACGATTTATTGCACGACGCGACAAATGTTTACGGATTTATTGTGATAATGCAACAAACTTCACTGAAGCTAAGAAAGAACTCGATAATTTTCGTACATTTTTCAACTCGAATGAAAATCAAACCAACGTCCACCATTAGCGCAAAAAGGCATCGAATGGCATTTTATCCCTCCAAGATCTCCGCACTTTGGTGGTCTCTGGGAAGCTAGGGTAAAATCCGCCAAATATTATCTCCAAATAATTATGAGTGAAGCGCTATTAACATATGAAGAGTTCAACACATTACTACACCAAGTGGAATCGTGCCTTAATTCTAGACCGATCACATCAATTGTATCCGATGCAAATGACGTCAATACATTAACGCCAGCTCATTTTCTCATCGGTGACAGTTTAATGGCTATTGCAGAACCTGATTTGACAACACACAAATATAACCAATTATCGCTATGGCAACGAACACAACAAATGTTTCAACATTTTTGGCAGCGTTGGTCGAGGGATTATCTTCATCAATTTCAAACCCGACCAAGAAAAAATTCAACTAAAACTTCAATTGAGATTGGCACAATCGTTCTCATCCAAGATGACAATCTGCCTCCTCTCAAGTGGCACATGGGAAAAATTATTGAATTGCATCCCGGACGTGATAACTCCACTAGAGTCGCAAGCATTAAAACACAACATGGAGTTAGCAAACGAGTGGTTCATAAATTGTGTCCACTTCCAATTTTAAATGATTAAATTTGAATTGTAACAATTTTATTTAACGTTAACTTAACTGGAATTTAAAATTTTGTCAATTCGAAGTGATAGAAAATAATCAGAGTTAATTATCCGCTTGAAGCTGCTAAGGTGGCCGGTATGTTGCGTCACATCGCGCTCGCTATCAGTTTGAATTGACATTATTTACTTATGGGTTTCATGTTGAAACCCAAAATACCAAATGACAATAGAATGTTCAGTGCATTTATTTATGTTAGTACGTACCACGTCCAAGAGATGTCGTGGAGTACATTACAATGAATTTGTTAGTACTTTTTTATTTGGCATGATTTAGTTAGTTCAGTTAATAAATAAATAAAATAAATAAAATAAATTAAAATTAAAATAAAAATTGCAAGAGAAAACAAACAAACCTATTCATATATTACAAAACACGTATATTTATATGGCTCGATTTAAAATACACTTGCCATTTGATTGAAGTAATCCCAATTAGGTTACTCTTTGCTAGGTGTACTTGGTAAATTCAGTGCTAGGCGTATTTTAAATGGACAAGGTGTTCCTCTAAGTAGATGTACCAATATATCTAATTTTATTTGATAGTACAATGTAAGCCATTTGATTGATTATGATTCGTTTTGTGACAAATTGTTTGAGTAGAAAACCTTTGTTTTATTGGTATTATAAAAACATGTCAAAACTGGTCGTTTCCCCAATTTGTGATGAACAGCATATTTTCTTAGTGGGAATTTGCGATATTCTAAAATTTCTCGGTTGTCAATTTTCGGCCCCTAGTACTTTTATTTTGAAATTGAGAAATACTATAAATGCAATTATTAGTGTGTCGTCACAAACAGTGTGAAATTTAGTTATAACGCAGTTATTCTTGAATGTGATATCAACACAACACTCAAAAAAATTTCTAAAATAACACTAAATTGAGGAACACAGTTTTCGGACTGGTATATTCTAAACATCCGGCGGTACAGTTATGCGAAAAACAGGCTTTTGATGTATATTTGTAATACATGAACTGTAGCACTTACAGGTGAACTGTATAAGTATATTACCCTCGCTACAATTTTCAGTTCAGTTATTTTTCTAAATCAAACACAAATGGTTCGTGTATATCCTTGGATGTGAATCAAAATGTGTATGTTCTATGATGGTGTCACGTCCTTGCCAATGGCATTTATTATGAAGCAATAAAATTATATATAATATTATGTGCGATAAGAAAAAATGCTTCATTTAATGCGGTTACCATTTTTCAAATCGCAATCAGAAGGAAAATCGTTTTAGAAATTATTATGAAAAAATATGTTCACAAAAAAATAAATTTAAACAAATGTTTGGGTTTATTCTTAGTGAGGTGATAGCATTGCGTATTCTGAAATATATTTGAGAGTAAACACATTGCCGGTTGCTTAAAATATCATGCCTCATAGCTCGACCTATTTCTAATTCATTTCAATACAAAATCACAACCCTTAATAATCGTAGAAAACAACTATATGTGCCTCGATGTTAGGTAATGTTCTACTCGGATACATAGTCTTACCTTATATCTGGGAAAACACTTCATTGCGAGTTCCAGCCAGAGCTACTCGAATGTCGAATTTAATACAGCTAGAACAGAGTATGGAAAGAATGAACCAATCAACCATGGCCTAATAACTTAATGCAATCAGTGATGTATTCGACTTTCACTTCTCGAAAGACGCTTTAAATTTTTAATTGATAAGTGTATCTTAAGTAAAATCGTTTCTGATTTTTGGTTTGTTTGTTTTCTCGTATCAATTACGTGTATTGTATTAAACATTTGAAACTAATGTAAAGTCACATTCGATTTTTGTAACAATAAAATAAAATAAATAAATAAAATATTGCAACAGACATCAACATGTCTCCATACCACTTTACCAGGCATATGAAGTTAGCCCAGTTTTTCATCCCAGAAAAAATTAAATTTCTTTAAACAATACATTTCATCTCGTCCCAGATTTTTTTTTTTTTTTTTTTTTTTATTTTTTTTTTTTATAATTTATTTCCCAAGAAAAAAAAAAAATACAATTTTTTTATACAGGAAAATATTATTCTAATGAAGTTAATACATATTTCACAAAATTATAAAGTAAATTAAATTAAAAATGAGTTTAATTGGATTAGATTAAATTAAATTAAATTAAATTGGCACAAACAGATAAATTATAAGACACAATAGTTTTAAGCAAAATAATAATAATAATAGGTATTCAATTGTACAATCCTAACCAAGCATCAATGAAACAAATCATATTCTGCAATAAAACTTGAAAAAAGCTTATTTTTAAGATTAAATTTGAAAGTAGAAATTCTCAAGGTTTTGTCATTGTCATCTAAATGGTTGAATAATTGAAGTCCATGGTAGAGGATACTATTTTGGGTGGCTTTAAATTTATAGTTTGGAACCCGATAATTTAAATGGTTTCGAGTTTGCCTCTCACTTACTGAAAAGTTAGTTTGAAAATCAGTCGTACACCTAATAAGTCCATATCTAACTTTATAAATCGTCAATAAATATTCGTAGTCAATGAGGTACTTCAATGGCAATATTTCATCACTGTACAGGAGTTTTGTTGGTGTTAAAGGTGGTAGTTGTTCGATTGCCTTGATGGCTTTGTTTTGAATGATTTGTAAATCATTTATATATGTTATGTTCGCCCCACCCCAGATTTGAATCAAGTAAGACAGATGTGAGTTAATATAACTAAAGTAGATATTTTTTCGCATAAAATGTGGAATGAACTGACCGACCCGTCTCAGAGCCGCAATAATAGGTACTATTTTTATTTTGATGCTGTTTATATGGTTAATCCACGATAGCTGAGAATTAATAATCAACCCAAGGTAGGAAATGCTTTCGACTCGATGTATAACACTATTATTAAAGTTAATTTCATCCATAACGGCAGCAGGTTTATGTTTTAAGAAAAAGGTTATGAAACTCGTTTTTGAGACATTTAACCTTGTATAAGACGGAATATTTTTTAAGTTGAGTAAAAAACAACAAAATATCCATCCCAGATTATTTCATTTAATTGTTGTTTTTGTACTCGACGTATGAAAAAATGATTAGAAATAGCTTTACTAAGTAATATGATTTATAGGTAATAATTGTTTCTTTTGGTTAAAGATAGCAATTGATACTATTTTAAAATATTAATAGTACGAGCTTACAATGACTAAGAAGGCAGTACCAGCCGTATGGTAGTATTGGCGCAAATGGCCAAGTTCCAAATGGGCCCATATAAGAATATGAGAAAATCGTGCCATTTTCCTAGAAATATGATTTGCCGGAAATGCTTCTTTATGTTTTGAATAACTTACAGGACGGACTAACTGTGGCCAGTCGGGTAACACCAGCCGTATGGTAGGATTGGCGCAATCGGCCAGATTCCATGTGGTTCAATACAAAAATTAATAATTGCCATTCTGCTAGCATTATGATTTGCCGGAAATGATTGATATAGATTTGAGTTGGTTATAGTAAGAGCTTACAATGACTAAGAGGGCAGTACCAGCCGTATGGTAGTATTAGCGCAAATGGCCAGGTTCCAAATGGGCCCATATAAGAATATGATAAAATCGGGCCATTTTCCTAGAAATATGGTTTGCCGGAAATGATTCTTTATGTTTTGAATAACTTATAAGACGAACTAACTTTAGCCAGTCGGGTAACACCAGCCGTATGGTAGGATTGGCGCAATCGGCCAGACTCCATGGGAACCGATACTAACATTTATAATGGCCATTCCCCTAGCAATATGATTTGCCGGAAATGATTGATGTTGTTTTGAGTTGGTAATAATAAGGGTTTGTAATTGATTTGTGGGCCGTATTTCTTTACTAGACGTAGGGTAGGAACTTTCCACGTTCTATATTTCCTTATAAAACATAAGAATTATAGAAAAATGACATACTGCTAGGATCCTGATTTGCCGTGTATTTTTGGTAAGAGTTGAGTTGGTATTTTTAAAGGTTAATCCTTTACTATCAAGGAAATTTTCCTGTTTGAAATCATAATCAACAATAAAATATTTTTTAACTATTTTTGTTTTATATATTTTTCTTAGAGGAAAAGCCTTATGGAAGCGTAATGAATTCAAATCGATGTATATTATTAGCATCCATTGGGCATAAAAACCTCTACAAAATAATCTTAATTCAATTTCAGCAGAACAGAGCTCTTGATGTTGATAGAGGC
This sequence comes from Nephrotoma guestfalica, assembly GCA_963691935.1. NCBI lineage: Eukaryota > Metazoa > Arthropoda > Insecta > Diptera > Tipulidae > Nephrotoma > Nephrotoma guestfalica. Next base: position 5,032 of record CAVNVL010000127.1, on the reverse strand, counting down.
AGTTCCATACCTGTAAATATAAAAAAAAACTAAATTGAAATTTCGAGAATTTACCAATTTAACTAATGGAACAATACTTATCGTTAAATTAATCAGAGCTTAGGAAACCAATTAATTTCCTTATTTCACGTTATCAATGTAAATTCCTTTTTTGTAAAGTAAAATCTAAACAAAATTCAAATTTTAGTTTTTTAATTACAAATCATGTTTTATAGTAAAATTTTGCCAGCAAATGTTACATTTTTCCAAGATGCAGCTCCCATTAATTCTTCTATTCACATTTTCACCTCTACATAATGTTATTTTTCGTATACATTGCCATCTAATTAATTAATATTTATTTATTTATTTATTGATAGATTGACATATCAATTTTAGTAGAGGAAAAGCACATATGGAAGCATAATAAATGAACATCAACAAAAAAATACTTCCATTAGGCATAAATCCTCAGATTTTTTCAAAAAACAAATCCACTCCATGCTAATACCCTCCATGTTGAGCTCAAGCTCATTTGTTACGGAGGATACTGCAAGAAGTGAATGCTTACAAACTACGTACAAAAACAATATAAATAAATATAAAAATATTATTATACAAATGTATTGTCATTCAAGCGCACCACGCTAAATAACTCATTTGAAAAGATCTAAGCGACGCCGATATCTTAATATCTAATGGAATAGAGTTCCAAAGAGAAATACCTCTAACAAAACGAAGTATTTAGAGACCTACACAAGTTTATAGGGGGAAGTAAACGTAAATTTGAAGAATAAGACCTACTGAACAATAACTTATTAACTAAATAGGGAGGTTGCTTTGTCCTGAGAAGCTTAAAAATAAAAAGACAAACGCGAAGTTCATAAGAATCAACTAAATTACAACCCAAAATCAAATTCAAAAAGGGCGAAATGTGATCATATTTCCTAATACTAAAAACGAAACGAGTACAAGCATTGAAACATCTTTGGAGAACATTCATACACTCCTGAAGCATACCAAACAAAACAACATCCCCAAATAGAAAATGTGGAAGAAGGTGCGAGAGGAACATACGCTTTTTAAAATTACTTTTAAAATTATAATAGACTGAGATTTATTAGCATTAAGAGCGAGCCGGTTAGATAGTGACCAATTATAAATTCTTACCAAATCTTCATTAATAAGAGAAATATTAGAGTTAATGGAATCATTATCTAAGCGACTACTCCTATAAATTTGTACATCATCAGCAAAAATATGAAAAGAAGAATGGCGAATCGAACATGCAACGTCATTAATGTACATTGAGAATAGTAAAGGACCAAGAACCGACCCCTTAGGAACGCCAGAAGAGACAGGTAAGAAGTCAGAAAACGAATTCTCAAAAAAGACTGCCTGAAAGCGACCCGAAATATAGTCTAAAATTAATTTAGCAGCAGAGAGAAAAAAATTAAAGTTCGAAATAAGCTTACTAAACAAAATTTGGTGATTAATTGAATCGAACGCTTTCGAAAAATCCAACAAAGTAAGGCAAGTCATTTCTCTTTTACTCATACCACGACGAATATCATCACAAACATTAATTTTTTAAAGCAGTGGTAGTACCGTGAAATCTTCTAAAACCCGATTGAAAAATACTAAGCAAATTAAAGCTATCAATATGAGATTGGATTTGGTTTTTTACTACCAATTCAAACGCCTTGGACAGAGAACTTAAAATACTAATAGGTCGGAAATGGGAAAGCTCAGAAGGATTGCTAATTTTAGGAATAGGAATAATTTTACTCAATTTCCACTGAGCGGGATAAAACGAGGTCGTTAAAATAAAATTAAAAATATGTAACAAGTATCTTGATACATTAGGAAAAATACGCTTAACAAATTTTAAACTAACCATATCTAGACCAGTGGATTGCGATTTAACTTCCCAAATTGCAGAATGCAAATCATCAATTGATATATTTGCAAATGAAAAAGAATTTAGGGATTCTACGGATACTAAATCAATATTGGAAATATCATGGGTGGAACTAGAATTACTTAGGTAATGGTTAAAATCATTAGCTTTGAAACTTATCGAAGCACCCCTTTGCAACTACCAAGGCCCAAATTGCGAACGTTACGCCAAAATATCTTAGAGGGAAGAGAAGGATCTAGCTTATCCTTGAAAACATTTTGCTTAGCGATACGAATTAAACTTACCACTCTATTTCGAGATTGCTTATAAGCTAGATAGGAAATAGAATTAGGGCTCATTTTCCAAAGACGATATTTGGAAAAACGAACAGAAATAGCATTCGAAATCTCTTCGGGGGGGGGGGGTTCTAGGTCTAAAATAAACAGTAGTGAGAGGAACACAATTATTAAATACATAATTAATAGAGGAGTTAAAATAGTCAATTTGATCGGTAGAAGTACTAAGAGAAAAAATATCGTCCCAACAAATAGAGCCACAAATTGATGAAAGGTGAGATTCATCAATTTTCGAAAAATCCCTAAAGTTGAAACTTTTAGGTTTAGGACGAGAGTAATAATTAACAGAAAAATAAGGAGATCGTGATGAGAACCAATACCAAGAGACAATTGATTGGAAAAACAGATGGAATTATCAGCAGAAGCGACAACATGATCACTGAGAGAATAAGAACCACCACTTGCAGTTGCATAAGAGTATGTGGGCGCTTCAGTGTTATAAACTGTAAGATTAATGCTATTTAAGATATTTAAATTGCTACGAGAAAATAAAGTCTCTTGAGAAATATCAAAGTTGAAATCACCCGAAATGAAAACCTCATCATAACGACAGGAAAAATAACTAGAAAGACACTCAATGTCTAAAAGTAATTTTTTAAATAGAGCATACGACCTCTTGTTCGTTTTAGGAGGATTATAAACTACACCAAAAAGGAATTTCCGCTTATTGACGAAGACATTTAGAAAAAGAAACTCAAAGTCAGAAACGAGCCTTTGAGAAATTGAGACGGGTACCGATACAATGTAACGAAACTGCGATTAACTGGTGCGTTGAATTTTCATTTCGTTAACAGACTCTCCCTACGTTCCTTTATAGTAGCGACTGCAGCATATTTGCCAGCTAGGTTTCGGCGGTGGGTCAGGTTCTTGTCGCTAAACATGGAGAGCTTGAAATGCTGCAAAGAAAAGATAAAACCTCAAATTGACCGTATTGGTAGGACAATTTATGGAACAACCGTAACGCTATTGTGCAAAAAGAAAAAAAAATTCTTATGACTTTTTGTCACAGCCATTTTTATAGTGATTAAGATTTATCACCACTAATGCACGCCTCCCTCCCCGATGGCAGTATCTAATGCAATAAATTCGATATGCCCCTGTATCCCACTGTGTTAACAACCCGCACTACACGATCACGAACACTATTCACTCACTCATTATTTTAAATTACTGAACATATTTCACTATGATAAAATTCCATAAAGCCAGATAGTTAATTAAACGAATATCTAGAACTCAACAAAGTACCTACGTTGCATGGTGAAGAAACAACCGAGAAAGACGATAAGCTTGGAAACGGATTGATTGTTGATATAAATTATAAATACAAGCGGTATTACAATATACATAAGAACATGAACATTTTTATTTAAGGAAACAAATGTAAACTATAATTATTATGGATCCGCGGTCCTCTACAACCACGAAATTATATAAATATTAAATTATCTACAGTACAGAGAAAAAGATTGTTTTACTGCTACATATAGTACCGATATTCGTAGTTGCACTATTTGTAACTAGATTGATTTAGATTTTTAAGTTTAAATATATAATATAAATTAATAATATAATATAATATAATAATATATAAATAATATGAATAAATAATATATATATAAAAAACAATAAATTAATTAATAAACGTGGATCATATCCAGTTTATTAACGGCCACTTAGCTTATTTATTGTTAAAGGTGATGCATGGTGATGATCACCAAATCGTTGTCATTACAGTAACCACTCCGTTATTGTTTTTTTTGTCTTTGTTACCGTTAGAGGTTTCTGCAGCTTTCTAAATAACTTCCGCGCCAATTTGCGACGCGTCTGCGCTCGCGATATTAAGAACCTTTTCCTTTGCTTTTTGGTAACCCGCACGATATCCCACGGGAATTGCTGTTTGATTTATTCGGTTCGAAACAATCGAATCACCGGTACCAACAAAAAAAAATTTGTCGCGGAACGATCCCTTTAACACCAATAAGAAAAACAAGAATACAGATCATTGAGACAACTATTCACCAAAACAAAATCAGTTTTTATTAACGTGGAAGTACACGATGTAAATCACACAATAAGATTTATTTTCCGTTTAGAGGCACTGTAATTAATTCTACACCGAATTTAAGATAAAAATTTAATTAATTTTAATTAGCCACCACACTGGTTTACTGTATGTTTACCTTTTGGTGTCCGCTTCACGTACACAAATTAAATGACCGATTAAAATTTTTATTGATCTATATTCCGAAAAATTTGTTTTTCTTCTTCTTATTTTTTTTTGTTGGTAATACGGAAAGAGATCACAAACAAAATACGAACTAGATGATCACCACCATCTATCAAATTCTAATATAAATTATAATTATATGTTATCAACAAACAATCAGTCACGGGCAAATCCATAACCACGAACCAACAAAATGAAAGATACCAACAACCGAAAAACTCAACCATTTGGCCCTCCTGGAACATTACCCTAATGTTACAACAACATTACATTTAATATGCTCGTTAACATACAGGCATACTCCGCCATGATTAACTGGTGGGTTAGCTCTATCACGCCTGAACAAATTATAACCACTAATGGCCAACGCGGAATCGGGAATATCGGACGATAGAAATGTTTCCGATAAGCAAATGACATCAATTGGGACCCCATTAAAAGTATGACGAAGTTCGTCAATATTTAAAATAAGACTCTGGACGTTTAAACTAACCACATTAAGTAAATTGGACCTAGTCCGAAGGATGGATTTAAGTAAAATGGAGGGCAAAGAAATACTTTCGGTGG